>JAAAKQ030005415.1:0-18699 GCA_010016005.3 Zanna intricata | reverse complement strand
CCAGAAATCGGACGTTATCTTTATACTCAATCGGGTGATCATCGATTGTCAATACAGGACTTCGGTGAGGAATTCTCAGAATTTTATTATTTACGTAATATAATTACAAAAGAGAATGAATTAATTAAGATAACAAAGTAGACCTGAAAATTGTTAACCCAGTAAAGAAATCTATCAAACAGATTAAAAATTCTGTTAAGTGTAACGGTTTATGGCAATGAAATACGGGCAACAGGAAAGCCAGAAAAATAAACAATAGAGATTTTTGAGATGTGATCGTCAGAGGAGGATGCTGAAACTGAGCAGAAATGATAAGAATGAATAGTCTTTGAATTACAAAAGAGAGAAGTTTGCGCTAGAATTTAAAAGAAAAAAGTACAAAGACGGCGGTTTAAAAGAATTCTTGATTAGTGAATTGGAGTTTAGGAAAAAATATACAAAGTAAAAGTAAAAAAGAAACCAATTACCAAAATATTTAAATTTTTTATAAATAAAACGTATGAGACTAGGATGTTGATAGGCGTATTGTGGATGAATAGAAGGTTTCTAAATTTGAAATATTCTCTTATTATTATTTTAGAAATCTACATTATTCCTATATTCTTATTTAATCTATAATTTATTATTTATTATTATAAGAATCTTTAATATAATAGTTGAAAAAATATAAATGTTGAAATAGTCTTCATATTTAAATATATATATATATATATATAGTAAAAGTCTATACAAGATTTAATAGATTACAATATGGTACGAAAGTAATTACCAATTACTAATAAACAATATTTATTTCATCCAGTCTATGAAAGGTATTTTTATAACAATACTAAAAATGAGTTCAGTCTATATTAACATAGATATAAACCCGATAGTAATAAAAAAAGAGTAGTTCAAGAAATGAATTATATGGAATATTTATCAGAATAAAATATAAAATTGGTTAGGGTAGACAAACTATTTTTTAATTTTTTTTTTTTTTAAACTATTAGTAATAAAAACAATAAAATGACGGTGTTATTATTATTCATGTCAAACGTGCCACGTGTGACAATTTGTGCAAGTGAAAGAGATACTAAGATATAAATAGGATCGTTATATTTTAGTTTAAAATACGTCTGTACCCTAGTGAACTACTAGATTATAACCACAATGCTCTACTAGGCTTAAAGCCAGCATATTTTCGAAACACTGATCCTACACTAGTTTAGATAACTATGTTATATGTAATAGTTAAAGCCACCATTTTTTAATGAAGAACAAATACAATTTGAAACATATTTTTATAGATTTTAACTTGAAAAAATTAATGAAAATTAGTGAAAGTGCACTGAAATATGACGTAAAAAAAAATTACGTAATTTTTAACATCTACGAATTTCAATCAACAAAAGCAACGTTAGGTACATTATTAAATCTACCCGTTATGAAACATTTTGTATATAACCTAATATTTTACCTATATGCAAACGATTGTAAGCGATCTAAAAAAAATCATCTGAGAAAATGATATTGCGAATCTCAAGAATAACAAGCAATCCACACCAGGTTTAATTGTACTAAAAAAATTAAGTCACTTTTTATAATCATTTGTGTACAACCAATCAACTGAAATCGGCTCATATATCATCAGTTTTTTGCGGTGTAACAATTTTTATAAAATTTAGATAAATATAAAAAATGATAGACTCCAGTAAAGTAAAATTATTCACATTCAAAGAAGTTATCTGAATATAAACATAACTAAAACTGCCGGGTTTTGTTTTGTGTCCATGTCTAGTAAGAGATCGTTTATACTTGTAATTTTGTCACAGCAATTGTAATTCTGCTGTCTAAATATTACAATAATTTATGGTTTAGAAAAAATTATTTTAACAATTCTCATTTTCTTTAATTGATGTATGATAAGCTAAATTCATAAAATAATCAATATAGAACAAACAAAGAACTGAAGTTTACAAAATAAATTATAGCAAGCAGGAAACATCCTGCAGGTAGAGTAATGATACTGCGAAGTAGTTTTTTACTTCGAAGTAGGAAAACTGCGAAGTAGTTTTTTACTTCGAAGTAGGAAAACTGCGAAGTAGAAAAAGAGGCAAATGGAATATTAAGATACAGACCCGGTGGGGCCGAGCTGCCATGCAGGTGAGCGGTGAGGCCCCATTAGAGACAGAGACACTCCTGGGTTGAGCAAGACTTAATTGTAGGTCCGATCCAGTGGAGGAAGGGGAAAAAAAGAAAAAAGTAGTCTTTCGGTGACGTTTACTATGGACTGAATATTACTTGTCTGACTAAACAAATATACATTTATTGCTGTGAGAAAACAACTCGGTGCTTTTTATACCTCGGTTGGTTACATAAGCTGCTGCTACACAGACTAGAATAAATGATGAAAAGTAACTAATTAATATACCTGTTGCTGTCGTTAAATAATTCATAATGTTATGGTATGGTAAATTAATACCTCTACAAAGTAAAGGAATCTAAAAAAATATTCCACTAAAAAACCTTTATACTATACCTACTCGTATACTGTATATTATTGAATATTGCTTTTCTTATATAGTTTTGTTAAGGAGATTTTATTAATAAAACCTTTATTTATTACCTTTATTTATTTATACCTACTTTATCTATATCTTATTTATACTTTATTTATCATAAAGATTAAACATCCACTGAAATTATGAAAAAATAATGCATACCGAAATTGCATTAATTGTAAAGTTGTGGAATGCATAATTTATCCATAGGTTTAATATAAATTCAAATTTTTTTTCACAAGAAAAAAATTATTCCCACTTCTCTCTTGATAAAGCTTTTTAAATGTATATCAACAAAACTATATTTTAGAACAAAAATGTCAAATCTGAAGTTGGAAGTTCAATGGAAGTTTTCTTTTTCTTTTCAAAAGGGACAAAGCTTCCCCATTCCTTCTTGTAACAATTTTTTATGATTTACTAGTTGACGATGCACTTTAGAAATAAAAAAACAAATGAAAATGAAATATAATTTTAAACAATTTTCGTGGAAAAGTTTTAGAGAATTCAAAACGTTCTTCTATCTTACGGGAAGAATTTTATTGTCATTTATTCAATGACGATTTAATTTACTAAGAAATTTCCAGAAAACCGGAAAATTTTTTATATATTTTAAGAAAATCATATAAACAAAATTTGAAATAGTTTTCGTATGAACTGTTTTTTTTTTCCATTTTTATTTTAACGTTTACCTTCTCTACTAGCTCTTACCTACTACTCTTCCGTATAATAGAATAGTACACCAAAAAACTCCGGTAATTAACATTTTTATGAATGATCTCAATAGATCCACCAGAAGTGACCAGAACCCAGGCTGAAAGAAGATACGACTCTGACATTTACAAACTAACATCAGATGAAGAAATTTATTTATATAATTTATCATTCTTTAAAAATTTAAATTATTGTAATGCAAATATTGTATGATTGTCCAAGTCTAAAGTAAAGAAAACTTAAAATACATCTGTTTACAAATCTGTTCTTAGGAAAGCATTTTAATACTTGAATACTCTTACAAACAGCTATGCTGTTCAAACTTTCCTCCAGATACAAGCTTAATGACAATAGAGGGCTTAAAAGCTTTTACATCATATAAATGCTTTATAAAATATAAATACGTAAGCGCGCGAACACACACACACACGCGCGCGCAGAGAGGGATGGAGAGAGAGAGGGGGAAGGCATGCAGTGATAGGGGGAAGGGGGGGAGAGAGAGGCTAAAAGAAGCTTAGAGATATAATGATTAATGCAACTTTTTTCATAGAAGTTTACAGCAGGGACGTACGGCAAATGTTTAATTAAATTCATTTCTTTTGTAATTTTTGTATTTTATGTTCAATAAAGTTATGTTTTAAATTTATTTATATAAGCATGAAATTATTTTGAATTTATATACTAAAGCTAATCCTAATATCTAAAACGGAAATAAGTATTACCATTTTATTAAAAAAAAAACCCAGGTATTCAATGAGTACGTGACAATTTTACTTAAACAGTGAACACAGAGGTATTACAATCTAACTGGTCATAACAAACTGGCTTCATTTCTGCCTAAATTTAAATAGAACTAGCAAACTAAACCGCTTAAACAAATGGTTACAACAAAATTAAATAATTTCTCTTTCCTTGAAATTCAAAATTATTGCTTAAAAACTAAAATTTGAAAATTTAATTTTTTTTTATCAGACATTATCAGACCAAACTGCTTCATTTTACTTGTATTGTAGTTCTGTGGTTAGTATCACCCACTGATAATAGTAAAAAACGTTTACCAGTTTACCCAGTAGATATTAAAAAAAGAATCTTAAGACAGTAACATTAATTTAATTCTAAAAACAAAGTTATGCCTAATAATTAAAAAAAATCATTATTACATCTTTAATACAATCCAAAGGATCCGGAACTAGCACAAAACGATTTAAGTAAATTCTAAAAGGCCAATTACATAAACAATTCACCCAATCTTTATTATGTTAAATATTTATATATTATTGGTACGTTGAAAATCTATACTAAACTCCACTGTGAATAGTTAAAAAAATAACAATCAATTGGCCCAGTATAGATCTAAGTCGATCAGATTAGTTCATGTATCATAAACAAAGCCCAATGGTCCGTGTTTACAACTAGTTCTTAAATATAAAAAAATTTATTCAGAAATCTTTGAATCAAAAATATTTTAAATTATCATTATAAAACATTTTTACTATAAGACAGAGAAAATTAAAGTGACAAAGAAATTAAATAAGAAAAGAAAAGTTTAATTGTAAAAAAAAAAAACAATAAAAGATAAAATGTTCAAAAAATCAAATTTTCTATAATTTAATCTATTTTCTAGGCAGAAAGATAAACAACGTAAATTTCCTTAAATAAATTTCCTCCGCCGATCTCCATAGCGGAATGGTAGCGTACCGGCCTTTCACCCAGAAGTCCCGGGTTCGAATACCCCGGTCACACATGTCATTTTTCAAATGTTACAACATTCCATTTCCACATACCACGCACAAGCACAGGCCAAAAAAAAAAAATAATAATAATAATGAACCAGACTGGCTGAGTCTGGTATACAACCTCACATATATATACACCTAGTTAATTTTTAGGCAAGCCGAGTTAAAGTTATAAAACATAATTTCAAATCTGGTTTACTGGAGAGATTAAGGTAGAAGAATCCTGCTGCCTACTGGACTAGGAAAATATACTGTTCCAAAAACATCAGCCCACCGAAATAGCGATGATATTAAGCTCTATAATCATAAAGTAATTTTTTAAAAAAAGAGCATAGAGTATTTAAAAACCTCATTCTAATATTTAATTAATGTGAAAGTTTTGGTATATAATCAATCCCTGCCATAAAAATATAAAATACAAAAAACTATTAGTATAGTAGTTAAAGGGAGAAAGGGTAAAAGGGAGTAGTTAAAGGGCGAGTGCACACTTCCACATTTATTAATAAACAAACGAAGATACAATTTAATAAAACTAATGGAAACTGTACTGTTATATCCCAAAGAAATTTGCAAGACTAGATAAAAAAGTTTATCGAACTGAACATAGAAAATTAGAACTGACGTAAGAAAATATTGTGTAAACTTTTTTTACAATTTTTTACCTTTGGAAGCACCGTAAGATATTACATCAGACGATGAGATGAATGATTTGTAGCGTGTGTAAAAAATGGCATGCCTGACCAAGATTCAAATCCGGGAACTCCGGATAAAAGACCGAGATGGAGGCCGCTCTGTAAAACGGCTGGAGATTATATATAGCTGGCTGTTATATATGTATATATATATAAAGAATAACCGAAGAAAGTCAAACAATGTAGCAATGGCAAGACGACAGCGTGTCAAGGCAAACCGAAGACATGGCGGTGTGTGATTAAAGGTACGGATATTGAACTTAACGATTACAAGAAAAAGGACAAGTTATAGTATAGATCAAAGAAGAGAGATTGTGAGAATCACAAAAATCTGCTAACTAGTTTTAGTGTTAATCATCATGATCATTATTATCATCACGATATGGTTATTTGTCCTAAGGCAGGTCCCTTGTACTATGTCTATCGTTCTTCATTATCAATTATTCCCAGCTAAAATTTTTTTAAGACCTTTAAGATCGTCTGTAATTATTATTTTCTGACCTTTCTTTGTTTTCACCTTCTACTGATGAAAAAGTGTCTTGGATTTATTTAACTTTTAATATATTTCAGTAAATAAAAAATTTATTTTAAGTAAATAGATGTGCCATAAAGCATATGGCATAATACGTGAAAAAACTAAAAGGCCTATTTTAAAAACGTATTAACAATTCTCTTATCAAAGCGTTTTCAAATTAATAATCTACGTTGTACAAGAATGCGTGATGCTTTTTTATAAGAAAAATTTTATTTCATTATGTAAAAAAATTCGTTATTCATTTTTATTCAGCAAAGGGAATAAAATTAATATTCAAGCCATAGGAATAATTATATATATATAAATATAATAAATTTTATTTTTTTCTACTCACATACATCGATTGTATACACTCATCACGTACTCACAGGAACATGATTGTGTAATTATAATCTAATGATGGTTATCTATCTTGTGTAAGTTTGTGTGTGCGCGCGCGCGCGCGTGCGCGCGCGCGTGTGTGTGTGTGTGTGTGTGTGTGTATTCAATTAAACACACACTAAGATCGCATATCCAACACAAAAGTATTTTTACAGCAGTTCAAAATTATTTCAAGTCAACATTTCTTTCCAGGATGGCCTAATTTTTAAAATGACCTATCTACCTACACTACATTTGATACAGCCTTAATGTTTGCGTGAGTAAGTAACAGTTTTACAAAAAGGAGTTGCGTGTTTAGGCTTAAGTAATTTTCTAGGTTCTTTTATAAAGATCATACAAAAAGAAATGGTTAATTAAACTTGAAAGACAAATGATAATCCAGAAAATATGATAGCTAATGGAAACAATATTTACTAGAAACAATATTACTATCGAACAACTTCTATTACTTATCTTGAAATGTTTACACAAGCAAGAATATGATTATATTATTCTCACATTTTTTAAATTTATTTATACGTTTATGAATCAATTTGTACATTATAAGATTGCGTATTTTTTAAATATACTTTTCAATTTGAAGTTTCAAGGATATAAGTTACTGATTTTTCATAAGATAAATTATTGAACTTCAATCTTAAAATCTCCCATAATTAATATGACATGTCTTAGTAATGTTAACATTAAAAAATTTTAATTTCCCTTTCTTTGGTACGATTTTTATTTATTGAACATTTAAGAGAAAGAATCAATCATTTATTTAATTTAATGGTGTGTAAAATAACTTTGAGCAATTTATGTTTTAATTCTAAGTTTTTTTTTTCAAATTCCAATAGAAAAAAGAGATAACGTTTATATTTAGTTTACAAAAATACTTCAAGAAAAAGGTATATTTCAAAGTAACATGATATTTTACACAAGAATTTCCCCTAACAGGTCATCATGACATACTTTGAAATTGCAAAGAATAAGCATTTAATCTGATTTTCTTTCAAAATAAGTTAACAGAATAGTCTTACGAAATTGATGATAACTCTAATTAAGTTTGGAAAATATCCTTCCAACGAGAAGTTCAGTTATGAATAACGTAACTATAAAATACTCTTACTTTTCAAAAGGGTTGTAGCTGAACGGTTAACAGTTCAGTTACATATTTGCACATCCTAAAAAATTCTAAGCACAGGCAAAAATATTATTCGGATAAGCTTGAAACTTAAAGAAATATTCTTTGAAGGCTCTTCAGTTTTTCTACATAATTAAAGTTTGATATAATTGTGAGCAGGTAAAAGCAAAATCGTTAATCGGTAATGGGATCTTCCCTTCCTAAGTAGATTCTCAGGATTTTAGGCGGGATGAATGCCCATTTACTCCTGTAATTGGGAATTCCGTCGTGAAACTCAAGGCAACTACTCATAAAAGACGATAAACTCTGTTGTATTCATCAGAATTCAAACTTTATAGAGGACGTATTTCTCTTTCATACTTCATGCAGTTATTTATAGTTTTCAGTGTATGCTTGTTTGCATTTTGCATTAAAAGAAATATTTAGAATCCAGGTTTTATTACCGGTTGGACATCAAGGGTGAAGAACTACTCAACCTTGAACGCTAGTGGATCAGATCTAAAGACCTGAGTCTTAATATTTATCTATGTGATTTTCGTATTTCTATGATGGACAGTCGGATTTGGTTATGGACCTATATCTTATACGGTAACTATTTTTTTCTATTTGACGGCTGTAAAAAAGTCCAACCTGGTTCTAAAGAGCTTATAGAATAAAATCTGGTTTCTAAATATTTTTTTTTAATGCAAAATATAAACAAGCATACACTGAAAAATATAAATGACTCTTTGAAGTATGAAACAGAAGTATGTGCTCTATAAAGTTAGTCTTCTGATGTATACATCACAGCTATTGCGTTTTACGATGATTTATTTCGGGAAGAATCCTTATTATTTTTCCAAAATTCAAAGATAAATTTCTCAATGTGCCAATGATTCATAAAAAAAAAACTTAAAAATATTATTTTATTTAAATTATATTATTATTTTTGCAGTTTTTTTTCAAAGGAAATCAGTCTAATTCGGAAATGTTTTTTAAATTAAAAAGGTTCGAGTCAGAGGTTCGACTGCAGAAATAAAATAAACAGATTAATTCGTTTCAAACTGATCACATCTATATGTGATCAAATGAAACTATATTAACACATTTTAAGAGAAACTTCTTGACCAAAACACAAAACAAGGTCATGGAATGCAATTCATGAAATGAGAGATATTAAAATTTAAGTTTGAAAATAAGATTGATTTATTTTTTGTTTATATTAGGAATTATTTTTTTAAATGTTGAAAAATATTACTTCATATACAAAACTGAATACAGGAAGTGGTAGAATAATAATCTATAAACGTCATTTATTTTTCGGATTTATCTCGCATAACATATCAGTAAAGGGCTTGCTGTAGGGTAACATTATAATAATTGTACTATTAAAAAATAAATAAATGAAAACAAGTCAACTTAAACTAGTATTATTAATGCATGTGAAATAGTCCTTGACACGCAATGCGGCACACAAGTATTGTAAAACAAAAGCCAAACACATTATTACGTAACACAATATAGCAACACATGTATTGTTAGTATCAGGTCGTTATCACTAATAGTTCTCCAGGAAAATCCCATTATTCACATTTGTTAAATACAACTAATATTGCAATGATTTTATTTTTCTGTTCTTTTTTTACAATAAGTTATCAATTAAATAACATGTAATATTGTAAGAAACTGAATTCCGTGGGTTGCAAGCAATATACGTGAGAGCATTTCAATAGAAATAACGTAAAGGTGGGAATCACCTACATCCCTTTCCACAGCCTACACAAGTGTAATATTAGTACCGGCAAAACAACATCATCTGTTACTTCCGGTTTTATTTATTACTTGCCATCTCTGAAGTAGTGCGAGTATATTAAGCTCCAGTGAAAAACTTTCAACGACACATTTTATCATTTACTAATTAGGTGTACACTTTCAATATCTCCAACGAAACAGGGGTAATTAATTTTAATGTTAAATAGAAAAGGTACATTAATTTTTTGCTTTACTTTCTAAATCTTTATTACACGTGAAATAGATATAAAATTGGGATATTTAAGAAAATTTAGTCCAAATTTTTTTCCCTGAAAGCAGTGATATTTATATATCAATTTCTGTGGAGAACGGAATAAAGATAGGATTTCTATCCTAGGAGAAGAGGATAAAGGTAGGACTTTTTTAAAAATAGGATTACTCGTAGGATTGAAATCCGACTTCATTTCAGTGCTATCATTTAGTAGTACAATTCAGAGAATATACATTCAATAGAATAAGGGAACAATAGCATCCTAGTAAAGGCTTCTATACGGATTTGAATAAATAGATCATGGATACTGGTATTCTTTGTTGGTTGGGTTAGAATTAACCACACATCTAGAAATTGACCTGAACCTGTACAATACTACATATCATTTACATTCATACATATCATCCTCATTCATCCTGTGAAGTAATATTTTACTTCACAGGTTCCGGAAGCTAAACAGAAAAAAGTTTAAAGAGGAAGATGAACTGGAATGGATGAACTGAATGACAAACCCGTTCCGTAAACTTAAATAGAGACTAGGTAAACTGTAATACAACAGGCTTTAAATTACACCTTCTGGATGGTTAATATATGATATATTTTAGCTACGGTACGATTCGATACAAATTACAAAATTTAATGACATTGTCATTAATAGCCAATTAAGTTTATTAACTTATAAACTTAATAAGTTTATTAGTTTATTAACTAACAGTCAATTAGTTATTAATTTTAATATATATATATATATATATATATATATATAACTTATTATGTATCGAATTTCGGGAAGTATCGAAATTCAATATTCCCTGTAAATCATCGAAACATCACACTTTATTTAAATAATAGAGCAATTTTTTAATTTTTATATGAAAATAATGTGCTTTTAGGTAAATTACTATAAAAAAAAAACCGTAATCATTAATAGGCAATGACATTAAATATACTAAATCATACCCCTTAGCACTGAAGAAGTCGAGATTGCTATCGAAATTCCTTATTTCCCGTAAACATCAAAATAACGTTTTTTTTTTTTTTTTTTTTTTAATTCTGGAATTAATTCCGTTAAACGTTTGAAAAACCGGAATAGAAGAGGAGGAGATATGATGCTGTTGGAATTTATGAAGAATTTATTAGTTTTATTATATAAAATCTAAATAGTTTATCAGAAACCACACCACTGAAAATCCTTTAAGAAACGTATGTTATAAAACAAATTATTTAAAAATTATATAATTTTTTTACCATTTTAAATGCTTTGTCTGTTTTTTTAAAAAATTTTTTGTATAGGACCGATCACCTACACTTTTTGCTACTTGTAATACGAGGCGTGTTTTTAAAGTAAGTACAGTTTTGAAATTAAAAAAAAAAAAGAAAGACTTTTCATTATTATTTTATTTTTACATGAAAGCCAGTATCTTATCTACTTTTTCTACGTAGTTGCCTTTAATATTAAGGCACTTATCATACCGAACCACAAACTTTTGTATTACATCGTCATAAAAGTTTGCCGCCTGATTTAACAGCCACAGCAATACGGCCGTTTTTAGGCAATTTTCGGTAATTTAACCGTTCACTAACAATTTCTTAAAGAACACTTCTTGAAACTTGAGGGAACTTCAATGATAATGAAGAAATCGTGAAGCGCCTGTTTTGTTTAATTTTTTTCATCGACTTTTTGCACCAAATCGTCAGTGATCACTGAAGGTCGCACACTACGTTCCTCGTCATGAACGTTTGTTCGGCCATCCTTGAAAACTCTAACCCATTTCCATCCCTCATAATATTTTTTCCATAGACTTCACAAATCTGACGGTGAATTTCAACCGGTTTTTCGCCTTTAGCAAACAGAAAACGAATAAAAGCACGTATTTCACAGTCGGCGGGATTCTCAATTGGCAGAGGCTTTTTAAATACGCAAAAGTAAATGTAAACACGATCGATTTTGGCCGTAATGGCGTCTATGGCTTGCCAACAGATGTAGTTACACAATGCCCATGTGCAAGACACCGACCGCACCGCTGCATCGGCTTGATGTTAAAACGGTACTTACTTTAAAAACACGCCTCGTATTACATTATAGCTTATTACATTCCTGGGCTATCAGATAAAAATTTTTGTTAATTAGAAAACATATTGGTGATAATGATAGTACTGAAGCCAATACTATTAAAACATAGCTTGTCCAGATAGATCTTGAATTAAGATCACAAAAACGAAGAACAGGAAAATTAAACTACGACTATGAATAGAAAAATAAGAAATAAGTTTTATTTTTTAAGTAACAGAAAAAGAAAAAAAGAATCAAGAACAAGTAGGTGAAAACAATTAATTTTGTTAAAATATGATATGAACTTTTAAACTGTCAATACTATTTATAGACACCATGGGCGTGGAGAATCAGAAAAAAAACTTGAAAGTAGAATGTTTTGAGTGCATACCGACTGCAGTAACATAAACTGACATTTTACTATGATAAATTACCTTTTCTAGAAACAAATCTTTTTTATTGCAACTAACTTGATCCGCCACCTCTACCGAATATATAAAATTTCGGTTAACGAGAATATAAATATTAAAGAAAAAATAATCCTGAATCCAATTTATCATTGCACCAGTAAAATTCGTATTCAATTAGTTTAGGTTTAATTCCTCAATTTATCTATACTTTACAGCAATGATTTTCCTTTTAAATTTTTTTCCATTAATGATGCAAATATTTCAAAAGCGCTCGTTCTGCAAATAAAATAAAAATTAAGAAAAACATTATCAATCGAATCCTTTTTTTTTTTTATTGACACAAATATTCTCTCCTGCACAGTTATTACATTAAAAATAATGTATACATCTGTTGGCCTCAAATTTCAAAGAGAGTATCAACTGCAATCATGCGATAAAGTAACAATATGAATAGATGAATGATTATGATTACATGAATCTGGTAACAATGTGCTAATCGACATAAATTAAGTTAGAACTGTAAGATAAAAATATAGATTATCATCTCATACAATTTGATGGATGTTTTCATCGTTAAAGCAGCCAGCAGTATGAGTACAACAAGCATTATATATATATATATATATATATATATATATATATATATATACATGAGGGAGAGATTATGTAAATAATAAATATTATAATTAAATATGTATGAGTTGTGACGATGAAACGTGAGCAGTTTTTCCGACACAGCAACTAGTATTAAATTTTTTCGTTCTACATTACTTATTAAACGTATGTTAAGTCTGTTGCTCATAGAAATGGTTATACTAACTACTTACGTGTTTACGAATGGGAAGCTGGTGTAGTCAATGCGGGTTTGTGTAGTATTTGTCACGTAGAATTTAACAAGTCAATTGAAGGTTAAAAAAAAAAAAAATATATGTATGAGGCGTTGAAGGACGTTTGGTTTTCAATATTTAACCGGTATAGGCTTTTACAATTCGATATAAATAACTTTATAAGACTTTTTTGCGAATATATTTTAAACTGGTAATAATATTTTTTAGCCAACATTGTATGTAGGCTTACGTAATCTTACAGAGAAATGAATTAATCGAACTCGGATAAAAGTTTTAGTACTTTCTAAAGTAGTATATTTTTCATGTTTTACCACTTGCTATTGTCGCAAATTCAATAGGTTTAAATAAAATACACTATTGTATCTTGCTTCCTTCTGGAAGATATTTAAATAATACTTATTTAGATGTACTTATGGGAAGCTAGAAGACACAATGGATATTCATTCACTTTATATCCTTTTAATTATTTAGAATACCTATTAAATCCTTCTGTATACTTGTTTAGAAATAATCATTAAATTGTTTTCCACATAAAATTTAAAAGAATAATATAATATTTTGAATCGTTACGTTAACTATACGCATTGTACAGAATCATTACTTATATATAAATAGATTTTTTTTTTAATTAAAAAAAAATAATCAGAAAAGAAAAAAAAAATTGTAATTGTTCTATATTAGTTTTAACATCCAAGCTGTATCAAAGTAAAGCAATAAAATTTAAGTAAAAAAAAAAGTACGAAAACACTTCAAGTATTTATTTTAATGTATAATAAATAATTCAGCAAATAATGTAATCTAAAATAACATACAAAAATCTGAAAACAAACATTTTTACATAGAAATATTTGTAAGTATTGTCGCGTGTTCACGGTTCGACAAGAATAAAGAGAGATATGTAAAGATTTCATATAGACACAATTTTATTACTCTAAAAAGAAAGAAAATAAGTAATAATAATAACAATAAATATATAAATAACATACAAAACAGTAATTCAAATAAAAAAGACATGTATTTAATAACAGTTAAAAAAAAAAAAATGTGGTGCGAGTAATAGCGTCGCGGCCTTTCATCCAGAGGTCCCGGGTTCGAATCCCGATCAAACATGGCATTTTCACACACGCTACAAATGATTCATCTCATACTCTGAAGATATATCTAACGGTGGTGATTCCGGAGGTTAAAAAAAAAAAGAAGAGATCAGTTGACTAAAAAAACATTATGACCGCTAGAAACTAATATTTCATTAAAAACAAGATAACAATAAAAATTTTTAATTCATACAATTCAGTTTGCGAATGAATATATATATTATAATAATAAGTATTATTATTATAATAAATATAATAATAATACTGTAATTTTCACTGTTTAACAATAACTTACCGAATGACTTATAATCACCCACCGTCCACAGTAGAATAATCTGACGTACTCATCATTCGCTTACTAATATGGCTGTTAAAGCAACTTAAAAAACACTTTTTTTCGTTTTAATTCTTAAAACTGTATTTTTTCGTAACTGTTTACGAATGTTCCGAACACGGCTTCTTAGAACCACTCACTCCCTCCGATGGTCCCTGGCAGTATTTATAACCCCTGGCCTCTCTTTTTTCTGTTTAGCTTCTGAAACTACCGTAAGGTATTATTTGAGAGGATAAATGTTTGAATGTAAATGAAGTATAGTCTTGTACAGTCTTAGGTCGACCGTTCCTGAGATGTGTGGTTAACTGAAACCCAACCACCAAAGAACACCGGTATCCACGATCTATTACTCAAATCCGTATAAAAGCAACTGCCTTTACTAGTACATTCCCTGGCCAGCACAGAACCAGTATCAAAGTATCTCTTTAATTGTTGAAGCGAAATGAGTTTTTCACGCTCTTACGTTTTTATATAAGTTTTTACTTTTGTCCGGTAATTTATTTGGTTGAACAGAAGTTTTTGGAGATGCCAATCTCTGTATTACAATGAAAAATTGTTAATGGATCTGTTATTTTACGAAAAAAGTTCCTTTTAATTGGTTATACATTTCTTTTCATTATTATTCTCTCTTTCTTTCTTCTTAATTGGAAGGAGTCCGAAACCCTGGTCCTCTTCAGTATAACAAGACATTAGGCATATTACAGCATTGCTAAAAATATTAAGATGTTATAGCATTACCAAAATTTTTAAAAGAAAGGAATTCATTAGCTGTAGAGCTGGCAAAATTGTCTATTGCTTAAAATATAATCCTTCTATACAATAAAATTTGCGATATAAAGTCTATTAGAAGCCAAAATTTATGAACTTACATTTAGAACTTTTTATTTTTTAATCTATTTTTTAGTTTTTTCTTTCTAGCATAAATCACAAACGTCGATGAAAACTAAGAGGGAGAAAATATTTATCGATAAATATTTACCTTTTATACTATATGTTATATTTATATAACAACCTCCTACGTAAAGATATAGCTTTACTGTTAATATTGACGTTCTACATTGCGATGAACAGAATGTTCAGTATTACAACGACTAGAATGAAATTATCATTTATAAAATAGAATAACACTTGCTTAAGCTAAGTACAATCAATTCAGTGAATAAGGGAATGGGAAACCCTTTC
Source organism: Zanna intricata (assembly GCA_010016005.3). NCBI lineage: Eukaryota > Metazoa > Arthropoda > Insecta > Hemiptera > Fulgoridae > Zanna > Zanna intricata. Next base: position 3,055 of record JAAAKQ030005415.1, on the reverse strand, counting down.
TTATAATCCTAATTTTTCCTATTATGCCTGATATCGATGTTCGTTATTCCTAAGATGGCCTTTTTAGCTATGAATGATAATTTTTAGCTATGAATCAACTCTGTTACGGTATCCTAAAATACCAACCAAAAAATTAATATCACGTAAAATTTTCTGTAGTGATTTTTTAAATTGTCTTTTCCCTTTCAAAATCTTTAAATTTCAGTCTTTTCACGGGTGAAAAAACTTCATTAGGGTTTGAACCGGAAACTTTTTGGATGAAAGACAAAGATTTTACTACTACACCAACGAGATTAGCATTTAGTTCCTATAATGACAGAGTATTTATAATATATACACAATTGTAATATGTATAAAATACGTTATAAATCAACCGAATAACTTATCACATATATTTGTGTATTATTGGATCTTTTAATAACGACTTAGATGAAATACATCACAACCAGAAATAACTGAAGTTTTTATCACAGTTTTATAACAATAAAAAAAAAAAAAAAATGCAGAACATAAAAGGAAAATACACGATGTCTATCGTAAGTGTTCAGTCAACTATCAGTACTCTATTATTGGTGATAATAAAAGCAGACTGCCTTAACCTCGTTAAGCAAGCTAGTTGTTATATTAACTACGTTAGTATAACAAAATGTATAAAGCCATTCTGTTCATAAAAAAATTACAGTTTTGTAGTCTTTGTTAAGTGTACTGTACTGATTATATGAAACAAATTAGTACAGTATTTCTATGACGCTCTGCAAGTGAATTACCTAGCAATACTCAAGAAAATCAGTGAATAAAATAGGGGGGAATTACAGAATTAATTTGGTCTCACTCATATATAAATAAAAACCAAAGAAAGACGAAGTTAGGGCCAAAAGGAACTATATTTAACCCATTCACAATAGAAGGTGTTATACTAAAAAAAATATTATACTAAAAGAAAGAGAAATAATATTTATATAAAAGTATTATTTCCATATAAGATTATTAAAATACAGACGCTTACAAGTTGATTGTTGAAAGTTAACGTTGATTGATTAAATACAAAAATTCTGGACTAAAGTAAAACATTTTAACAAACCCTATTCATGTATAATGAGAAACCGTATTACTGAATTACTGAGTAAACAGAACAGCTTATTATATTCTCAAAGTGAAAACCAATTAAAAAAAACTTACCTACGCATACAAAAGTAACATACCTAATAACAAAACAAGTAATAATCAAAAACATCCGTACAAAAAAAAACGATGTCCCACGAGAAGTAAGTAAAATTAATTTCACTTTCTAACCGAACCATCCAATCTGATGTACGTAATCTATTCTACAATCGTCAGGATGTTACAACAAATGATAAGCCATACGTAACTGTTTAACTGTTAGTAATAACCACAAACTTTCAGGAAATGAGCCTTACAACAGCCGTAAACGTAAACTGACTTAATAAAACAGCTTTTTATCACATTACTTGATTGAAATACAACATGTAACAACACTGGTAAGTTAATGTTTGTTCATTTATCAAGTTTCAAGCAAAGATAATTCATAAAATACTGAAAAAATGGTCATTTCATAGAAAAAAAAAAAACACAAAATACTAGTTTGGATCTGTCCAACAGCCTGATCTTTTGAATGAGATATCAAGACAACTCAATTATATGTATAGTAGGAAAATACACGCGATTTAAACGACATTACTTTTGTGTTTTGTGTTATAGTGTTGTTGGAAATGTAAAAAATATTTTTGTAAAGGTGTATCAGAATTAATCGATCAATAATTAGTTCGAATATCTCTATAAAGTTTTGGATTTTATGAAGAACTAAAACTGAACCTTTTTTACAAGTTTGTATTCATATCGGCAATATGTAAAAACCCCTCAATAAACTTACCTTACGAATGTAATCTTACCATTTCCTCAACTATAAAAAGAGATCTTTTTGAATACATTCAACAATACGTTCAATCATGCGAAACTTCATAGTAAAAAGAAGGATTAAAGGAAATATATTAGCAAATATACTGCTGTACATCTAAATCTTTGAAGTCATAAAAAGAAGATACACACTATTCAATACAAGAACTGGCTATATAACGTACATCATTACTTCCAGAAAAGATAACTAACTAGAGCTACTTGTAATTTAGATAATTTAAATCATCATCGTAATGATGATGATAGCATCATTGTGATGTTGCGTCACACCTAAACGAAAACAAGGGAAGCAATAACTTAACGTATAACTTTTTGTGGGATATAATGCGTTATATAAACCGACACTATTTAATAAAGGAATGATTTACCGCCACATGATTCTTACCTTCGTAGATTGTAAAGCGTTAATAGTACAAGATGATTTAATTTGAATTGAGTCACTGAAAATAATTCCTTTCAGTACGCAGCCAGCCAATTTGGATCTCAGTACACAGCCAGTAACGGTGCACTGCCAGTACGCAGCCAGCCAAAAAAGATCCCTTATTGCACTACACACACACACACGCGCGCGCACATAAATTGTACTACTGTTGTGCTTGATTTATTCAAATAAAACAATATGCTAGGCTCAATAAAGAAGCCAAGCAACAGCGAATCACTTCAATCTTTATTTTCTGTAATAAGTCTGTAATGTTACTATTCTCTATAATGATTATGCCAATTTCGGGCTGTCATGTGTTATATAAAACGTTCTGTTCGGTATGTTTACACCTAACACATGGATATTATTTTGTTAACTTTCAAATATCATTTATTTTTATCGCGATAAAATAAAAAATTTCCCCGGAATACTTCTTAAACAAAAAAAGAACTCAAAAAGAGTATCTCCCTTTAAATAAATGTCTGACAAGTACAAGAAGGAAAAGAGAAGTTTAAGGAAAAAACTTAAAAGAAGGGAAAACCTTAAAAGAAATTTAAGAAAAAATTTACAAGGCTACACTTCATTCACATTCACAAACATCATCCTCATTCATCCTAATACTTTACGGTAGTTCCGGAGGCTAAACAGATTAAAAAAAAAAAAAAAAAAAAAAAAAAAAAAAAAAAAAAAAAAAAAAAA
>JAAAKQ030005404.1:7768-18699 GCA_010016005.3 Zanna intricata | reverse complement strand
GTGTGTGTGTGTGTGTGTGTGTGTGTGTGTGGTGGGGAGGTAGGAGTAGAGATTCAATTATAGAGAAGAAAACAAATTGTATTTTGATTAATGGCCTCAGTCAGAAATATACTACATTTATGTAAATGTAATAGAAATTTTAAAATAATAAAAGTATAATATAATGTTAGTATAGGCTATGAAGAAACATTGGAAAATATTAAAAATGAGGTAACAAAAAAAAAAAAAGCTGGACGTTAATTGATTTTAAAATGAATAGCCAAGCAAACATTTATGTAAATGCTGAGTACAGTAGCTGCTACGTTACGGCAAGCTTGGATGATCAGCCTGCACGTCAGTGCTATACTATTGTTCTGTAAAACATTGGTACACCATGATTAGTCATCTCTTAGTAGCATAAACATGATGCAACTACGTTGGGTAATGATCATCGCCCCTCCAAGCTCGCCGTTACTTTGCGACAACTGTACAATGATTACTATATTTCGAATTTTTAAAGTTATAGCACAGAATATCACTCAGCACTGATTTGTTTCTTCGTTTCAATGATTCAGTTATTCCCCTTTCTTCTCTACTAAACAACAACAAATTTGTTACCCGTTACTTGTAATTATTCACTCGATGATCTCAATTTTTATGAATTACGTGTTTTTTAAACAGGTGGTTACTTAGCACAATTTATCTGCCACTTGTTTGATCTTAAATTATATTAACTTAGTTTAATTAACGTTTTAACGTTACTTTTCATAAATATTTTAATAAAAGTTAATAGCCAATAAACCGGAATTTGAATCCGGGAGTATGTCATTAGTTATACTTAACCAATTACTTTATTTTTGTAAGTGCAAGTGTAATAGGAAAAATACACTAATAGATGTAAAGTGAAGGAGAATTTTTAAAAAAAATCAATTTTCTTGAAAAAAAAAATTCAGTTTTCTTCAAGTTTTTTTTTTCAATTATAATTCGTTTGAATTATATAAGTTTTAGGAAAATTGATGAGGAGTGGTGGCAGTGCAATGAGAGAAAAATTCTACTGAGAGTGATAGACTTGTAGAATAAAAGATCAAGATAAAATCCAAGAAAATTGGAAAAGGGAATCACATATTTTTATTTTTAAATAAGATAAATTAGAAGATTGTATGATCTTTTTTTTCAGCGTAATGCTCTAGACTAGATTTAGCTTTTGCATAATACCGAGTCTGAAGCCGCAGTTGAAGTAAAGGGAACATTAACGCAACCACTTCAAATTGTATTGATGAATTTCTCGTTGGTATTCTAATTCTACCCATCAGAACATAAAGCTTATTCACATCCGTTAATTAATGAATTCACGATGGTGTAGTAATTACTTTTTTATAAATAAAAAATCCATAACAACTTTTTTTTATTTACACAAATGTTTATTTAATAATATTTAATACATAAATCTTAATACTATTATATATTTTAGTTACGATAGTTAAGTTATTGCACGGAATATCACTCAGTACTGATTTGATACTTCATTTCCATGAGTCAGTTATTCCCCTTTCTTCTCTCTACTAAACACTAATATGAATAGCCAAGCAAACGTCTTTGTAAATGCTGCTATTATATACTTTTCATGTTTTTTCTACTTTCCTGTTTATATAGCAGTTCTAGCGAAGCAATAGCTATATAGAAGAGAAAGTATGGTGATCAGTCAAAATCGGGCACATCGGTTTTCATCGAGTTTTGACTAACTGATCCCTAAGGACCCTAAAACACCACAAAATGACATTGAAATTTCCGCAATAAAATATGTGTACGTATGTGTCTATGTTGGTGTGTAAATTGTCTTATATCTCCAGAACTACCAGACTGATATTCACAAAATTGTGAAATATTTCTATTTTCGGGGCATTGATGCTATTAAATTTTCAATTCAAAAGGTCATGGGGTGGGGGAATACAGGGGGAAAAACGAAATCATGACCACAATTTGCATAATTAAGGTTATATTATTTTTTGAATATTAATAAAAAACTTTTGTAAAAAAAGCTTCTGCTAAATCCCCTAAAAATAGTTTTAAATTTTGAAGAGTTGTAAAAGGCAGTACAAAGGATGATTTTTGTTGCATTTTAAAAAAAAAATATTTTTGTTAATAGTTATAAAAAAAACAACTTTTGCTTAAAAGTTTTTTTTTATAAAGTGCATCCCTACTCCTAAAAATAGTAATAATTTTGAAACGTTGTAAACGGTAGTACAGTGGGTCTTTTTCGTTGCAATTTTTCTCTTGGCTTTTCAATGGATCAACAAATTTTTTCTCTATCAAAGTGGGGTCTTAAGCAGAACCATCACCCCCTTTACACATTCCACATCCCACTTAGTGAGTGGACTACTGCTGTAGTTGCTTGCTGTGTTGTGACGTCCCAGGTGAGTGGTAGAATTAAATAAATGAATAGTATTTAAAGTATAAACATTTTGTAAAGTGGTCGCTAATACCGCTACACCCTCGCAAATAAAACACTGCTTGCGCGGGGCACCTGATTCAGTCTTTCTAATAATAATGACTCACGTAAATATTAGAGATTGAAGTTGCTTTTCATTGATAGTAATGACGTATATCATCTATAATTACGTGCATCATTAGATTCACTTCGGTAAAAAAAAAAAAAAAAAATGAAATTGCCACTAGTGCAGTGAATGTCTCCAATTTTCGATAGATTGGCATGCTGACGTGTAACATGTTTAACTCGGTCAAAAAGAAAGTGGAAAATTACTTTGCGCCTTAATTTCTATAATAAGACTGGCATGAGATTCTTGTTATTTTTAAAATGGTTATGCCAGGTTGGATACAATTTTGATTTCATCTCTATTTATCTACAACCTTTTTTTAGATTAAGAAATTTAACATATTGAACAAGTAATAAAATAATCTTATTCATAAAAATTATTTTAAATTTGGTACTGTTTTTGTTAGTTTTGTTTCTAGGTAAATATTTATTTATTCTTACAAAAAGTTAGTTTTATTTTTTCTGCATGGTTTTTTCTGTACAGATATAAATTTATGTATATGACGTGTAACATGTATAACTCGGTCAAAAAGAAAGTGGAAAATTACTTTGCGCCTTAATTGCTATAATAAAACTGGCATGAGATTCTTGTTATTTTTGTTATGGTATATTGTATTAATGGTGTATTTTTGTTAAAAATCTGATTCAACTGAAGTCGGAAATATGGAAAATACAACACCTCAACCAGTTAATAATTAATCGAAGGTTTATACTCAAACAAGAGAAAGTAAATTTATATATTATAATGATAATGCAATAAGTGCAATGAAGCATAAACAAGTTGGTTAATGCAAAATGGTAAGGCAAGCGTGAAATTTGATATGCAATTAAATTTGACGTATCTTGGAAAAACGTATTATCTACTATGGCGAGCATGACTTTCAGATAAAAAAAAACAATAATAACAAAACTTATATATATATATATATATATATATATATATAAATTTTTAGAGAAATATTTGATTTATTTGGAGAAAAAATCGAAATATTAAAAATAACAACTTTCATTTAAATTTTATAACAGACTTAAAATAAAAATGTTTATAAACCTCATTAAATTTATGGCCAACAATATGTAGAAACTATGAATTTATTACTACTCTTACAAATGTCAAAAATTTTAAATCATATGTTTAATGATTCAGTTCTTGGCAATGATATAATATTATTAAAATTTATTACCATTTATTTTATTTTTTCGTTTAATATAGATGTAAAAACACGTCTTAGGTCATAATGGTAAAAAGTACAAAGAAAAAACGAAAATAATTCTGCAGAATGTCATTCTACTTTCTTCAAGACCCGAAAAATAAAGCATTAAATGAAAATAATAACTAAATTTACACATAAATAAAAACTACTGCACTAGTACAAGTTTTTCAAGTAGTAATGTAAGTTCATTCAAATTTTCCTCAACCTTTTACTTCTCTCCTCCCTCTTATGGAGATGTATTATCTCATTAATGTAAGATCATTTCAACGGTAATAAATACTTTGGGCAAATTTTAGTATTCGTATCACTTATTTCTGTTTTTTTTTTATTTGTTTTTTTAATAGAACAGACTCTTTTATAAACTATCAGCATATTGTAGTTTCTTCTGAGCATTAATTTGGTCAATACAAGACTCGAAACTTTGAGTGATTGTAAGTATTCGCTTCAGAATACGCCACCATCTTAAAAATAGTAGTTAAATTCGTTCACTCACTCTTCGTACGGGTAAAGAAGTATTTCTCACGCAAAAGGGTTATCCGACAATCACCTCAAGGAGGTAACCGTACTTCGTTTCTCATTTTTAATTTTTTCTTACATTTTTTTAATATGTTTTGTAGTCAAGTAACCGGAGGCAGATGTAGCCATCTGCGTTATACATGGCACAGAATAACAATGGCAGTAACTGTGTAAATTGAGCCGCCCCGTCCTACACTGTCGCACATTTAAAATTAATTTTCTTTATAACTGAAAGATTAGGAAAGTCCTTTTTTGTAGAAAATTTAATTTAAAATACTGTAAGTGTAAAGTCGATTTGTTGACAGTGGTTTGGCTATAGTAAAGTTGAACATCCGGCCATTAAAATAGCCGTCATCTTAAAGTGGTGAAACAATTCGTAACCGCAATAATCCTATATTCTTTTCAGATACAAAAATGTTCTTGCAAAATTTCAGCACAGTCAGTTGAGTATTTTTTATTTCTGAACGTAACAGAAGACTCGCAGAAACCACTAGATTTATATAATCGTGTATATATATATATATATATATATACCTATAATATATGTATAGGAGGTAAATGTGTAAAAAATTATTTACACTTTAAATAAAATAAATAAAAATAAAATAAATTTTAAAACAATATTATATAATAAATTATTTTAAAAAATCCTGCTTACTGTTCGCTTTTCGGGAAAATATTCCTACATGAAAGAACTTTCTGAATCTTTTATTTTCTTTCGTCAGCACGTACATACCAATCCATAACACTGAAGACGCTTTCTAGAAACATTAAAGTGTTTTATTTCCTTTACGTTAGACTACCAAGAAAATTATGGGTGGAGTTGCATACTATTAAAAAAAAACTTATTTCTATAAAATATTGTGATTTTTGTCGTTACAACTATTATATATACTTTTTTATCTGTAATATATTTTCCATTATATTTTTTTTTATAAATAATGTTTACTGATATAATATCATTTATATTATTGAAGATTAAATCACAAACTGAATATGATCTTGTATTTTTTGCTGATTTTCGTATTTTTTAATCAAAACGTTGATGAAAGTAAATTATAATTTTTGACATTTCTCGATTCATGAATATTTCTGTAAATTAAAAAAAAAAAAAATATTTTCATCAGATAAGTCAGAAAATGTGTAAACTGGACTGTTATATAATGAATCTTAGTAGATTTTAAATTAAGATTAATTATTTACAAAGTGAATTTCGATGACGTGACTCTCACCGACGTTCTGTCCAACGAGAGTACCCGAGACGCCAGCTAGCACGTCTGGAAACGTAGTCTCGTCTAGGTCCTTCACGTAGACAAAGGATTTCTTATCAGTCTTTCTTCTGAAGATCATGTCAGTTCCCACTACCTAATTGGTCTCGCGAAGCGAATCTGCAGCGTTTCCTTCGCTTTTGACACAGATCTGCAGTTCCTTGATCTGATAAACAAGATATATCCTTCACCTCCGTTTTGGGAACCTTTTAACTCCTGTTTAACTGACCTACCTCAGAAGATCGGGGAAGGCTTTACCATTAGATTTTACCACTGACCTACCAGCAACTTAAATAGATCTCAAATGGGTATATCGTTTATTTTTTAAATAATAGAACGGAGGTTTCACAAAAAAAAAAGAAGAAGAAGTCAATGTGCTCAAAGTGATAACTCGCAATTACCCGCAAAAATACAGTAAAATTATTTTACTCCACGAAGGCAAAAGAAAAATTCAATTTCATTTTGCTCCTGAGATATCAATATTTGTGTTTCTCGTAAAAAAAATGTTTTCTCATATTTTGAAGTCAAGCCCTAAACAAAAATTACATCAAATATATTTGCTTCATTCATCGTTCTTTATTAACTACTGAATTTTTAGCCAGACTTTTTCAAACATTAGGCTGAAAATGATTTCTGAAATAATTTTTTTTACGAGTAAATTCGTTATCTAAAGTTTCCATTTTTTACTTTATAATTTATAAGATTTATAATCCTTGCCAAATATATATTTTTTAAAATATTAATTATGGTTATTTGTGATTCATTAATTTGTGAAATTTGAGTATCATATCAGGATTTGGGCATATATTTTCAAGACCTCCTAAGTCAAAAAAATATAACACTATTTATAAAAATTTCGAAAAAATAACTTCCCGAAAAACTGGACACTTTCGTACATATGTGTGTTGTATTTTCAACATATCTCTGGACTGGTTCAACAAAACGTTTTCAAAAATAAATCGTTTATATGAGGCGTTGATGGTATTCATTTTGGACACAATTAAAATGGAATTAGTTTACGTAATTTTTAATTTTTGACTATTGGATGGTGGTTGTAGAAAACTGAGTTTAAATGAGTTGAAAGTTGAAAATCCATTGACAAAGTAAGCAGAAGTTTGGCAAACATATTTTGGCTATATATATCATAACTTAGGCCTGATTTTCGATCGCATCAGTCAAGGAGGTATAATGATACATTTTTTTTTTTTACAGTAAAATATACATTCTTTTTATCCTTATTGAATAACATTATATAAAATTGCGTCAACTTATTCAAATAAGTAGAGTAACTTATTAAAAAAGTAAATAATTATTCTAATTAATGAAATTTTCAGCATTACACAGCTTCTAGCGTTCACATTGAAGCTAGGGAGACCATTAGAAAAGAGAAAACTGAATGTGATGATGAGGTAAAAAACAATGAATTAAAATTTTTGGTTAAAGAAAGTAACAAACGTGTCTCAAATTATACGGCCGTTTCTGAATGGACCGTAATGCGAATAATAGAGAGAGTGTAAACGCTGGTGAAACTTCTCTTACTGCACCTGGTAAAAATCGTCCACGTCTGCCAATCAGAAATGTAATGTGTAAATCGTTTGATAGATATGTGATAAAACAAGTGATTCATGATTTTTATGTAAATCAGAAAAAAGTTCCAATGTGTAAAAAATTGTTGCCAGCTGTTTCCTGAAAAAAAAAAATTAATTTCCATGGGGGATCACTAAAACGAGTATTAAAGCAAATGGGATTTAAATGGAAAAAATGTCAAAGTTGTAGAAAGTTTTTAATTGCAAAACCACACATTGTCGACTGTAAGTTTAATTACTTAAGACTATTGGTAAGTTTAGGACTGAATCTTGACCAATTATATACATCGATGAAACGATGTATATTATCTTACGTTTAAAAAATGTTGGCAGTTTGAATTGAACCCTGTCTACTTACCGATAACAGTTCTTCTAATCATTTAATTGTTGTTCGTGTGAGTTCAGAAGATGGTCTTGTTGAAGGGTTCAACAAAACACTTCTTATTTATAAGGATGGTAACGCATGTAGTGACTATTACGGAGAAATGAATTCGGATAATTTTCAGAAGTGGGTTAAAGAAAAACTTCTTTATTTACCGTAAGATATTAGTTTAGAAGATATGAATTTATTTGTTTCAGTTAGTAATACACCTGCTAATAGCGGTGTTGTCATTGACAATTACCCCTATCACAGCAAACAACTTAACAAATTCCCTACGAAAAATTTGGTTAAAAAGGACATGATAGCTTGTAGAAAAGGTTTACGTTGTCGATGATTCCTTAGATGCTATAGTCACACTGTTGTTAGGTTACCACCTTATAATTTTGAACTGAACCCAATAGAACTAGCATGGATAAAATAAAGAAAATAATACGACAGCATAGTATAACGGCAGACTTCTCGTTAAAGTAGTTGAAAATGTTACGGCTGAAGCGATAAAAAATGTCACGGTTGAAAACTGGAAATGATATTATTCGCATGCAAAAAAAAAGTGGAAGACGATTATTGGAAAAAAGACGATATTGTCGAAGATGTGGTGGACAGCTTGATTATTTCTTTAGAGGAAGATGATAGTAAATTTAGCGATGATCATTACTCACAAAACGAAATTGTAAATCAGGCTGAACCAACTGTACCTAGTATTAATATATATCATATGGGAACTTTTTTAAAACAAAAAAGGGTTTCATGGGAACAAATATTTTATTTTATTTTTTAAGAACCCTAAATTACACTTATTAATTAAAACTAGAATTTTACCTTTCTATTATTTACCTGCCATCAATAATATGCAATTTAAAATCTTGTGACTTCAATGTACTCATTTAACTCGTTCGTTTCTAAAATGATCTTCTGCGGTTTCGGTTCAAAAAAAAAAAAATTATATGTATTTCTAATAAAACGATTTCACATTACAATGAATTTGTGACAGTTAAACGACTCACAAAGAAATTCTAGCCTTTATGAGCCATATGTTATAGAATGATGATTTTTATAGAATATATACATATGAAATATAGAATATTGTTTATTATAGAATGATGATTTGGAAACCAAGTGAAAGAAATTAATTTTAAAATTTGTTTAGATTTTTTAAAAAGAAGTACTTTCTTCTAAACGGCTTCCCGATAATATCTCAACAATATTATCCAGAAAAAAAATTAGAACCAATAAGTAACTCAAAAATTTTGTCTGTACGGTTTTAGTAATTATTCAACTGCAAAGTTAATGTTGCAAATGACAATACAAACAACTTGGTAGATGCAAACATCTTCAACCAACGTTAACATTTTTTTGTACACTAAAGGAACCTCAAGACATCAAGAATAATAAAACTTTCTATTGGGAATAGTATTTTTTTTGATTCGTAAACAACTTACATTATCCTATTATCAACTTCATCTGCTGTGTAAAATGAAAAAAGTAGTATTAGAATTCTATTTATAAATCTATTTTATAATTTTTGTTTTTTTTTGTTTTCGATTTACACACGCCACCACGGGGTACTAAACCTCCCTAACCGCTCTTCACCACCCTGAGGCTGGAGCTGCAATTAAGTACAACGCGGCCTCGGGAGGATTTGCCCGGGGTGTCCTCGGATCGTCTTGTTAATCTCTCTCTTCTCAGCTGCAGTCGCCCTCTGTGAAAATATTCTAAGAAACAGATCACATCCACTCAACCAAACCCAAACACCCACACCTTTTTACATGTGTTTTTTTTTTTTGAAAGAGTGAGTGTCTGTGTGTGTGTGTACGTGTGTCTGTCAGTGTGTTAATTTTTTTTCTCGTGTAAATTTGTGCGTGCACGTGTTCACGACGAGGGGGAGGGAGTTCTCGTGCGTCATGATCATCCCGAATCCGGGACGGACGGCGTCTCAGCAGAAGGCTGTCCCCCCCCGCCTCATCCATGTAAGTGTAGGTTTGCTTCACTGCTCCAAGGTCCGGGGATTGGGGAATCCCCGTGCTTCATTGTCACAGCCCATCCCCCAAGCAAGGACAGCCTGCAACTCCACAGGAGGCTGTCCCCTCCTCCCGATCCGCCCTAAAGTCACGTTCCACGTCACTTCCTCTTCTTCTTTCTTTTTGATTATTACTGTGACCAGTAGGCATACTTTGTCCCATCTTTCTACGTTATGCAGCATTGTCGTAATTATTTCCTCGGGAGATGTTTGGGTAATCCTGTAGGTGACTCTCTCTACTTCCCAACGAGGACACTGTAGAATCGCATGTTCTGCTGTTTCTATCTCTCCACAGTATATGCAATTACTCCAGAACGCATTTCGGACACCGAGGAGGACCATCAAGGGTTTCTCTCTGGTCCTCCGTGTGCCCGTCCGGCAGTCTTCCACCCATGCTACCACATACCTTGTCGCATTTATAATCGATGTATTTTTGATAAAACCGAACTGTGTTCGGACCAAACCTCCCTTCAGCTCAATTTCTGCCCCCAGTCTGCTCGCTATTATGCGTTCGTAGAGTATGCCCAACACTGGTAATAAATAGATGGGTCTAAATTTTCGATTTCCGGTGTCTTCTTTTTTTTTTTCTATTAGCACAACTTTTCCCGTCTTCCAACATACAGAAAAGGAAGCACTGCGAATAACCTTGTTCAGTATTTCTATGATCAACCACGGGTCAGCCTCAACCAGTCCTCTTAATAGCTTACCGTGCACACCATCGTATCCCGGGGTTTTTTTGGTATTCATTTTTTTTACTATATCCATAAATTCTTTTAGTGTCATCCTAGGGCCCATATCTCGTTCTATATGGCGGACTGAGGGCGGTGTTGTAATAAATTTTTTTTCACTACCTCTTTCACCGTGTCTCTAGCTAGAAGCGGGGGCGGGCACCGAATCTCTTCATGACGATCCGGTACGCCCTACCCCACGGATCAATGTCCAAATCCTCTATTAATTGTTTCCAACATCTTTTTTTTGACTGTTTAATTTCATATGCATATTCATCTCTTGTTCTGGTATACATGTTTCTAGCTTCTTCTTCTTCGCTATTTGACTGTGTACAACGTTGCCATGATCGTCTAGATTTTATGACTTGTTTTCTTAGGTACCCTATTCTTTTTGTCCACCAACAAACATTCTTGTTTGGACGGGGCTTCTTCGGTCGGATTTTGTCTGATTCTTCTTGGATGATTTTTTGAAAGTCCTCTGGTTCTATCGCGTGTTCTTCATCGCATCTACTGATTACTGCCACTGTGAAGCTGTTTACTTTATTCTGTGATGGTCGCCAATTCCCCTTTGCCTGCTGTCGGGAAGTTGTCTTGTTACCTATTTCGAAACTATTGAAAATATATGTTATAAATCTATTTTTATATTATGGTCTTTACTATTATTAAAACATTTCAGTTTTAATAAAT
>JAAAKQ030005393.1:6991-17308 GCA_010016005.3 Zanna intricata | reverse complement strand
ATAAAATATTTGTTTCTTTCAGGGAAAGTCCTCAGTGAAAAATTTTAGAAATTTTAATCAGATGCAAATTTAAGTAATCATGTCTGATCAGTTTATTCATTCTAAGGATGTGAATATTAATCAGGAATATTTTATAGGATGTATTCAGTCCTGCAAAATGTATCCAGTTAAATACAGTATTTATATTGCATGAAAAACTAATAGTTAAATGATTTTAAATATATTATTGCAGTTAAAAAGGATATAGTTATCATAAAACTGTATTACTCTTCTTGCTTAGTAAAAGATTAGGTATTTCAGCTATCTGAGCTGATATTAACTTTTTTCTGTCATATTAAACTATAGATAACTATAGTTTATAGTACTTTTGTAGTTCATTGTACTTTTTCAAGTACAATGAAAAAAGTTGTACTTCTTAATTGTCATGTTGGATTTGAACTGAATTGTACTTTGTGTATTGATTATGCATTCATGAGATGTTTTTCAAATTATTTTTAATATATTTGTTGAAAAAGGGGCATTTGTATTAAAGCAAAATATCTTTAATAGTATTTTACAGCTAATGTTAGCCAGTTGGTACAACAATTCTAATTAAATCTAGATTTAAACTAAACTGAGAATAAAGAAATAATAAGTTTAAATTTAATTAACAAAATCCAGCGAAGAAGTTTATGGGGTTAAAATTTTTAATATTGTTCCAACAAATGTTCGTAAAAGTTAGAATCTGAATGGAAGCTTCTTTCATCTGGAATATCCTGGGAACGTAAGTCCCCAGTTTGTTTTTTACTTGCTTTAAAATTTCATTCTGTACCTCTCCCAAACACAAGCTGATGAATGAATGGAATCGTATAAATATTATAATTATTGATTTAATTGGAACATTTGTGTATCCCGATCAAGTGTGGTTCCATCAATTCTGGATTATCAGATTTCTACTGTATAGTTTTTCATTAACAAACATCACTAAAATAAGAAAATTAAATTAAATATAAACATAAATGCTAAAAAATTGTACTTTGATGATTATAAAAATTGTGTAATTATTATGTTATTGTTTTTGCTGCCAAGGAGAAGATTAGGTATTTTTAATGGTAATGAAATACAACTTTTCATCTATTGAATGGTAAGCTTTTTAAATTATTAATGTACAGAACTTAAAATAATTAATGTGATATTTGTTTTAAAAATGTGTTTATGGTATACTCATATTTATGTATATATATGTCAATAAATAGATAAATAACTAATGCAGTCATGAAAGTGCAAATGTATTTATTAAAATATATATTAACCAATGAGAAAGAATAAATCTGGATTTCTATTTTTTTTATTTTTATTATTAATAATATTAAGTTGATTACGTTTGTGAAGAGATGTTCTATAACAAAAATAAGTCAATTCTTTATTTTGTACTCATCACACCCTGACTTATCAAATATATTAAATTAAAAGATATAAAGTGTGTTTTGTCTAAAACCATTTGCCTTGACTAAAATAAAAATTTCATAGATAAAAAAAAACAATACAGTAGAGTCTTGATAATTCAAAGTGATTGGGACCAGACTATCTTAAATTATTGGAAACAGAGACTATTTAAAATAACAACGAAAAGATATGTTTAACATTTGATATGATATTTAATATTTACATTTGTACTTCTATTTAGTTAAATAAATATAATTATTTAAATTAGAAATACTAATTATGTTTTCTTTTTGTAAACAGAAAAAAAAAAATTCAACCTCCTTTTTTATGTCTTATCACAACATTATTTGCAGCAGCATTACACAGTTGTTTTATGGTACTGATTCTGACTAAGTGCTTATTTCTATAAGAAAATGAAGTTGCTACAGCTTCTTTCTCAAATTTGGATGAAAAATTTACTTATGTTCTAGGCTTTGCTATTTCTTACTCAACACCTTCAGTAGTTTCACTTACTATTTTAATAATATCTGAGTCTAGAACTTTGAATTGTTCCTCCTTTTTATCAATTCATGTTCATTAGTTTCATTTGATGTTTTATATTCCAAAATAGGTTAACAATGTATGCTAAACTTTTCTCAGTTTTTCCTCCAATCTTTTATAAACATTTTTGCCTATGATGATGATAAAGTGGTTGGGATTGAGCTAGCTGGAACTGAGGTCTGAAAGCTCTAGTTATGAATTTTTTGTACAAGAAGTGTAAGTAACTAGACGGCCATATTTTTCTTATTTATTTTTTGTAGACCAATTCTTTTTTTATTTTTTTAATTACCAAGAGAGTTGGATTTAATGGAACTAGGCTCAGAAATTTTCAATTAACCACACTTCTAAGGAGTGGTCGACCTGAGATTGTACAAGATTATACTTCATTCTCATTCATACATATCATCCTCATTCATCCTCTGAAGTAATACCTTACAGTAGTCCCGGAGGCTAAACAGAAAAAGAAAGAAAGGCTCAGAAATTTGGGAGTCAAATAATCCAGGTTTCTGTTATATTACTTTTTTCTCTATATTTTGTATGTTGGTAACAAAAATAAAAATTTTAAAAATGAAACAAAGGTGAAAAATAGCTTTAATTTTTTTTTTTGTTTACTCTTTTATCACAGAACAACTGTTGAACAACTACAAAATGAAATTAATACATTGGATACAAGAATTAAGAAAATTCACAAACAAATTGATCTTCCAACAACTGAGAATGAAATTAAATTGCAGATGGGAGAATTTCTAAAGGTATTGTGACAAATTTTATGTAAACTTTAATGTAATTGTTTCAGTTTAACTGTCTTATATTACATCATTATTTTCACACTCCTCCTACCACACACTTTTTGTTTGGTTTTTGGAAAACCAAAACCAAACAGCATATACTATACTAAATATATTAGTATTATATCATCAAAGTAATGTGCATTTACATGTTTTCTGATTTTTTTAAAACTAATTGCTGCTAAGAAGCTGCTACATTCTGAAATGTATTGAAAAACAAATTATTTTGCAGCATAAATAGAAAATTAACATTAAAAATGCCTTCAATAATATTTCTGGTGAATTTCAGAAAATTAAAAATAACAAAATTAGTGATCTACAGAGGGACAAGAATTTAAATAATTTATTCATTTTAAAGTGCAGTTGACTAATAAAATAAATTAGTCAATTTTATAAAGTAACTATTAATTTATAATTTAAGAAGTAGCAAAGATTCATAATTATTATGAAATTATGACATGAAGCAAGGTCAAGAGAAAGTAAAGGTTTTACTTTACTTTCATAAAAAAATAAATGTCATATAAAAAAATTAAATGTCATAAAAGAATATATCTATTTTTTACAGTATAATCACACTTCAAAATATTTACTTGAGCTTATGAAATCACCACTAGTTCACATGTCATTCATTTATTTTGTTCTTCATTAATACAAAAAATATAAAATTTTCAGATGGCAGAGCATGAAGTGGGAAATCTTCACAGAGATATGACTGAATTAGAAAATGTTAGAAAATCACTGGCTGAATTTTTTTGTGAAGATGTAGGAACATTTAAACTTGAAGAATGTTTCCGTGTTTTCCATGGATTCTGTGTTAAGTTTCGACAAGCAGTAGTTGAAAATGAGCGAAGGAGAGTACAAGAAGAACAAGCAGCTGCAAGGAGGAAACAAAGAGAAGAACAGCTTGCTGCTAAACGAAGACATTGTGAGTCTTTAATTCAATTAATTTTTTTCTCTTCATTGGTATATCAAATTTTGGATACTGCCATTTTAGTTATATGTATATCACAAAAACTTTGTCTTTTTGTGGTAAACATACTTATTATTATCATTTTCTGATATAAAACTGAGTACTAACTAGTAATAAATATTTTAATAATTATATTATTCCCACTAATCCAAGTATAATTTTTTTATCATGTTTTTTTATTTTAAATTTTGAATAAATTGTTTCCTTTTTATTCATTTATTTGTATTTTTAATGAGTTTTTCATTTGTTTATTTACTTTTTTATTGTATAAATTCAGTGGCCCATAATTTTGTATGTAACAATTACACATCTAAAATCAATTTGTCAGTATAGTCTAAGCAGGACAGTAAAGAGCTGTGATTGTAATCTTGTATTTGATACCATCTTAAGTTAAGATTTATAGTAGTTTTACATGATTTCCTATAATTTAATATACTCTTTTCATAACTGATTTCTTTTTTTAATTTTTACTGCATTAAAATAAAATAATTAAGCATACCAGAACATGGTAATTTTTGTTTTTAATCACTGCATTATTAAAATTAAAATTACGTTATTAAAGTTACATTTATAATTTTATGATTGTTTCAAAAGTTTGTATTATAAACAAAATAATTACAGCAATGTAAACATAAATTTATAATAATGATTATAAATTCAATAATGATCATAAATTTGTTGTTCAAGTATGCAAAGAAAGTTTTTTTATCAAATGTCTTTATTGGATTAAAATGGTTTTGAAAAAATACTTCCTTACTGGGAAGAATTCTGGGAAGCATTGTAACTAACTTCACTAAAAATATATTTTAACAGCTACATTTACTTAAAAATAGATATTTTATTGTTACTCTAATTCAGTACATCTCCATTTTTTCTTTATTTTATAATTTTATGTCTTGATATGTTAATAATTTAATTTTATAAGATTTCTATTACACTGTCAATCTTTCTTTTTATAGTGAGCGGGCAGCTAGGTTCAAATGGTTCCGAATCAGACTGCAATTTGGTAGACTCTCTTTTGTATGATATTCGTTCTGGTTTTCCTCAAAAGAAAAGTTTTGATAAAGATACAAAGGTTTGTAAAATTCTGTTTTATTTTTATTTTGAGAAGTACACTTATCCAAATTACTTTTAATAATAAAGTTTTCTGTAAACTTTCATTTACCAGTTTTATAGAATTGTATAAATTGATAAACAATGAAAAACAAATTAAAGAAATAATAACAAAGATTTTCAGTAACATTGTTTTGAAGAAAATTATTAATTCTAATTATTTAAACAAGATTATTATTAATATTATTTACAAAAAATATTCTTTTTTTCTCCACAAAGGTTCGAAAATTAGGAAATGGTGCAATGACTTCAGAAGAAGATATTTCCCAAACTGGATCACCAATGCTTACAAGGCGTAGGTTTGGTTCTTTCTCAGGTGAACCTGGTGTTAAAGAAGAAAATTATTCACCAGGTACGTTCTTCCAACAACTATTACTTTCCTACCTATAGCAATATATGCTGCTATAGCAGTGATAGCTACAATGGGAAAATATACAACTGGTATAAAAAAACAAAGATCTAAAAAAAATGGGTTGTTTTTAAGTTTTATGCTTTAAAGATTAAAAAAAATTGAACAATAAAACTAGATTTAAATAAATTGTAAGTAATCTTTAAAATAATTTTTATTCCAATGCTTCCAAGCCCAAAAAAATCTATTTTTGTCAGACATTTGTGCGTATGTATGTATATATCTTGATCTGTATTTGGTCTTATAACTCTGGACCCTGCTAACCCAATTTTCTTCAAACTTGATAGACAGGTACTACCTTCGGAAGAAGAGAATATTTTGCAAAAATTGAAAAAAGGGTTAGGGGTGTTTAAGCTGAAATAAAATTTCAATCTTTACTAGGACAATTCAGCAAAAGGTTTTCTTAAGTTAAATTCTTTTTATCAAGTTTATAAATTACCAAACATTTTTATTTAATATTCAATCCTTCCTCAAAAAAAGATTATATATTTTTCTTTTAGCTATGTCTTGCTTCAAAAAAGAGGTTAATTGGAACTTTTTGCATCTATATTTTCTATATCAATAGGCCTTCAAACCATTATAGAAAAATTTTGCACATTCCACTCCAATAGTTTATGGTAACGAAAAAAAGAAAAAAAAAAATATATATATATATATATATATATATTATATTATATTAAATTAAACTAGCTGGTCAGAGATCTGACCCCCTGGACCATCCTGTGTTCATTAAACTCATGTGTGTGAAAATAATACTGATAAATAAAAATTAAAGCTTATTCAATACGAGTATATAAAAACTACAAATATATTGTAACTTCTGCAGCGCAACAGTTTGATTGGTACAGAACTTGAAATGTTTGAGTGATCTGAAGAATACGGTTTTCAAAATAGTCAGTCTCCATGTTAAAAATAATAGTTATAGCTAGTTACCCGCCCCTTGTAAGGGTAAATCATATTTTGCCTGGTACTTAGCATTACCCGACAAACCACTAGGTGACCATACTTCATTTCTATCTATTTTTTTTTAATTTTTCGTTCTATTTTTGTCCAGCGATCAGAGGCAGGTACAGCCAGTTGCATTGTACTTTCCAGCAACCACTGGAAAGATTAGCCACAGTGGTTGTTGGTTGAGTGCCATGTTGTACACTGTCACACCACATAAAAAATTGAAATTCAAAATGATTTTTATATGTTCATCTGAAGAGTATTTGCAAGTTCAAACTGAGGCGATATCTCATTTAGTATAGTCAGATGTGGGGAAAATTTGCAGTCATTATTCAAAATGTTTTTACCTTTCTTCACCCCTCTCAAAGTTGAATTTAAAGAAAAAATCTAATGGTTTTTAGATATTCACATGAAGATTACACACACCAAAAATCAAGTTGATATCTCTATTTGGTTACTGAGAGATTAAAAAAAGATTAAAATTTAATTATATCCCATTTTAATCTTTAAACTCGGAATTTCAAAAAAGCTTTTCTTAATGTGCATTTACACTTCAAGAAGAACATGTATATAAACTTTCATTAATTTATCTTCAGTAGTATTTATATGTCAGGATTTAAATTCATTTCGTAAGTTACACACTTCATTTAAAATGTAAAACCTTAACTTTTTGTCCTTCCTTTTTAGTATTTCCATTTCTTGAAAAAAAAATTAGCCAAAAATGTCGTCCACTCTCTCCTAAAAAATTTCAACTTTGTTTATTTAGAATTACAGTTGTATTTTTAAAAGATTATTTTTTTAAAATTTACTGTAACTGCTAAGTGATTATTTTCTTAAAAATTACTTTTACCCAAATGGTTTCCCCTTGAGTATTTAGAGTTTCCAAAATGAAAAAACAAAAATTTGTTTCACTGTTTCAAATTTTTAATGCTCAAAACATATTTTGTTAATAATAAAGACACTAGAATAACTTAATATTCATCCCCTGATATAGGAATTACTTGATTGAACTTTTTATGGTCGAGTTGAAAAACTTTCTGATCTAGCCAAAAAACTTTTACAAAAATGAATTGCATAACTAAATTGGCGTACCCAGGATAATTATGCAGTTCATTGCCTGTTTTTTTTTTTAAATAATGTATTTATAAATTTTCTAATATTCTTAATTTTTTTCTTATCTCTGGGGTACTCAAATCTTAAACCCTCACTAACAACTTTGTGCCATTATTTCATTGTTCCAGTTTTTTTAAAAATGTTTTTGTATTGGAACTAGCTACCTTCATTTTTGTCTTCTTAATTGCCTGTTCCTTGTATTCGCCTTTTCAATATTGTTTAACAAATTTTTTAAGAATGTAGTTCTTGTAAGTGTTACTGTAGACTTTCATTAAATTTTATTTTCTTTTTAATTTCCTAGGACATCACCAAAGATATTAATTAGAATTTTATTTTCAAATGTTACTTTCTCTTTTTCTAGTCATCTGATGTATCTCCAATTTTCACAGTCTTAGATTCCTAGAAGTTGCATTTAAATACAGTTTATTATTATCTTTGTGTTTGCTGAAAGAAGTTTGTAGATAACAATTTTACAACCACAATAACATATATTGTGCTATATAGCAAACAATTCTTTTATTTCTCATTCAGAATTAATATTTGCAAACACTGCTTTATTTTTAATTTTGTGAATGTTATAATCATGATCTTTCTGAGATGGTAGTTTTTTTAATTTAACAATGATGGTGTTACCATTACTGTTTTTATTTGTTTAAAATTAGACAAAATAATAATGGTTATTTTTACATACAACAGAAATAAGCATTAATTATTTGACCACACTTATTGCAGTTCAACACATTAGCTGTGGTTCTGGTTATATATGACCAGCATGATTATTTACAGTGAGGTGTCCTATTCTCCCCTTGATTTCTCTTCTGTGCAGTATAGGTCTCACGTAGTTGGTAAAAAAAATAAAATTTACCATCTCTTTGTTATAATACTGGATGTATAGGATTGGTAACTGGAGTGTTAACAAGATAGGCATTTGTAAGCTCTAAGACTGCTGAGTAACAAATATTTCTATCAATGTATGACTTGATAGTCCTTGAAACTTTTCAGGGATGTTAAAGGAATAAGTTTCAGTAGATTGAACACATAGAAAAATTGACTGGATGCCTCTATACTTACAGAATGTTCTAGAGAGATATTAAAACTTCAAAATAGAATTCTATTCATACTATATGCTGTAATAATATCCAAGCTTAGGAACAACAAACTGGAAGGGAACATAATGAAATTGTAAAAAAAAAATAAATTAAATTATGAAACAAAGGATACTTGATTACATTTAATAAAAATGAGAACTTCACATTACATTTACTGGCCTTCTTAAATCCTATTGGTTTATTGTGCTTTAACAAAACTTTTTTATTATACTTCATACATAACATAACTTAAGATTTTTAACTTTTTTTTTTTTATTAGTTAAAACTGCTATACACTCCTAAAATATTCCACAGTATTTTTATTAATTTCTCTAGTATGTATTATCATATTTTAGTGTTTTAGACTAGAAAAACATGAGCATTAGGAAAAGTAAAAAGGAAAGAGTTGAGATGATTTTCCGATCCTTACATTTTTCTAAGTCATATAATAAACTACTAAAAACACATCATTGGTACAATGGAAACATGGTTTATACAATGGAAAACAATATCCTTTTCCTATCCTTTTGTATGGTTGTAGTTTGTTGATTTGTGCTAGCAATAGAAGAAAACTTGCAATATTTAGAAATAGGAACATTTGGAGTGAGTTGCTTAAAGAGTATGTTTCATGAAATTATATCGCAGAGATCAAATCAATCAATGAGATTGTCATTGATTGTGTATTGGAGCAAAAATAGAGAGAAAAGGCAGATCATGGATCAGTGTGGCAATTACTTACTTCATTGTTTATAGTTGAAAAGATGAAACAAACTCTTTTGCAAACAATTCTTTGTTGCATTATTGACAGTTGGAAATGACACAGCCAATTAACTACAGCCAATAAACAAATTCTTATTTACCAATGTTTAACTCATAAAATTTATTATATTGTATCGGTGTTTGTTAAATGTCATAACCATAATGGTTGTAGGTAACCTGACAAGATTACATATTGTTTCCAGAAATGGCACTGTCCCTCTTCAAGAATAACAAGTCCCATACCAGGTTCTTACTTTACATTTAAACTGAAATTTTTAACTACAATATAAACAATTTGTGTATTAAACATTTAACTAATTAATTTTACTTTTTAAACTTATAGTTTCAATGTTTATTTATTTATTTATTTTTTTGTTTTTTAAGATGTAACACCTACCGGTAGTCTAAGAAGGCGACGTAGCAGAGTACCTTCTGAAGAAGATGATACTGTTTTGATGGATTTCTTACGAGGACATGATGGAACTAGAGAACGAAAATCTTGGGGCAGTTTAGGTAAATCAGTCCTCTTGAATAACATAGTCTTTTTTTTTTAATATCAATAAAAACTTATAACTTTGTCATTTACATTATTTTATTACTCAGATGTATTGCTCATCAACAGTAATCATTGATAAGCATACATTATGTTTTTATAAAAATAAAAATTCTTCCCTATATTTACTTTTAATATTCTTGAAAATAGAAAGCTATTGAATACAAGACTTTTTTTTTTGTGGAAGAAGATTTACATCCAGAATCTAAACAAAGTGAAAATTGACAAGTTTTATTACGGAACTTACTTAACAGATATGAAATCATTAATATATTGACTACTGCCACTGTAACATGTATGGAACTTCTTAACCATAAATGGAAACTCCATAACAATGAACAGAGTTAATTTTTTTTTTTTGTTTTTAGGGACATACTGTGGGATTCCTACTTCATTACCTGACTCTTGATCCAAATGAAATTTGTTCTTTGTATTTGTGCATTAACCGGCACACATATATTTTTTACATGTACAGCTATTACATACACATACATGTATAAAGCTATAGCAATTATATATTATAATTACACATTATTTTTGTTGTGCACACTGTTATTGAAGTTCCTTGTTATCTGCCTATTATTACAACAATTTTGATAATTTATTTAGTT
>JAAAKQ030005382.1:6258-18699 GCA_010016005.3 Zanna intricata | reverse complement strand
TTATCGATCACTACGGTTCTCGTATCTCAAAATTTTACTCAGAGTAGAATAATTTTTTTAACCTAATTCTTTACCTGCATTCTTTGTGAACTACAAAGTTTCATTTAGTTTTTATTTTAAAAAGTAGTCTGTTGAAGGGAAAATTTTTCATTAGTCAGAATTTGCCGGTAAAAGTTACGCAACTCTTTCTGCATTGTCAGCTTTTTTTAAATGATATTTATTCTAATATTTTAATTATATATATATATATATATATATATATAAAGTTATATATTTTTATGTATATATGTAATAATATTATTGTTATGATTAATAATAGTATGTTCTATATTAATAAATCTTAACTGTAAATTATACCCACACATATACTTTACCAATGTGGGTATTATTCATTGCATGATTAGCTAAGATAAATTTTGTAGTAATATATTAATTAGTTAATACTGCATTTAAAAATTTTATCAAGGTTCAGATATCGTGTTAAAAAATGATTATTAAATAAAATTAATTATATATTTGAATAAATAGATTCTATATAATTTAAACAGGGTGGAGTCGATGATATGATTACGGTTATTTTCAGTAAGATATTGAAGGATTCAAATATAAACAAAAGTTTGCTTCTGAAGTCTTCTAATGGTAGTAATACTTAAATATTAATAAGTTATCAGCATTTCCTTTGGTGCCTTCGCAATAATCCATACATTTTTTCTTTTTGTTTTATTCCGCCTACTTTTTGAATCTATGAGGTGAGTTTTGTGAATAGTAAATATTGTGATTCGTTATGAGCTGGGTTGCCCTTTAGCTGCCTTAATAATTATTGCCATTGTTATTTTTGCTGTTGTTTAGTTTACAGTAGCAGAAAAATACACGTTTGGTTGATGTATGATAGGGGCACGGCCTGCTTTATATCACTATAACTTGTCATATATTTTAAAAAATATAGAGCGACAGTAACAGAATTCTATTGTTGTGGGTTTAGGACATGCTTATAACTATCAGCATTTATACGGTTGCTATGGTTACCGTAACAACGAACCGTATTTTCGCTCTTAAAAAAAAAAAATCTTCTGTTTTTACTCTTCTCACAATAATCTGTTGCGTGTGTGTATATGTGTGTTTGTGTAAGTTGCTACATCACAGGGTTTTACACGACATAACAGTTCATTGGCCTTTACTTTTAGAATGCTGCTGCGTCATTATGACTGACAGATCATTCTAACACATTTAAAAATTTATTGTTCTAACTCTTGTTATAACTCGACTCGTTCTGTCTCTTGTGCCCAAGAGCGATCTGATATGATTGTAAAAGTTCTTCTTCCATTATACATGTCTAAAAGACACTGTTTTTATTCATTACTGTATTATATTAATATTAACACCTTTAATTTATAATTATTTTCCTTCAGTCGCATTTATTATTTAACTTATAAACGAGGTATTATAGAGGATTACATGGAAGTAGCGCAGGTCGATCAAACGTACAACTTAAGCTCTTTTTACTAACAATTTATCATAATACAGAGTGCTGTTAACCAACTGGAAAAAAAGAAAAATTTTCCATTGTATAATTTCCTTAAATTTAATTATTTTTCATACATTCCATTTTTGGTTAGGCTTGTTTTCGCTTTTGCCGCTTCATCTACATTTACGCTAGTGATTTTCTGATGTAATATCCAATATCTCCATAAAAAAATATCTTATCCATAATCCTTTTTCTTAATTAGTATAAATTATGTTAATGAAATATTTTTAAAAAAATAATAATAAAATATAAACATAAAAGAACTCCTTTAAATCACAAATTGTTATATTTTGTATATTTATGTAATTATGACCTTGAAATAATAATAATAAATAAAAATTTAGTTAAACAAAACACTAAAAAACTATAATAACTAAATGAAATATTAATTAAGTGCTTCAACTGTGATTATAATAAAATTAAAATAACGGTTTACAAACAAAGCTTCGATTGTGAGCTTCGGCCAAGAAAATTGACAATCGTGCACTTCGACCATGACACAATATAACAGACACATCCTTGGATCGTGTTCCTGTCTGACTAGTTTCATTGTCTGGCCTAGGCCAGTGATTCCCAAAGTGTGCGCCGCGGCTCCTAGGGGCGCCGCGAAATATTCAATTAAACAATTCGACAATTTTCTTGGAATTTCCAATTCTCGAATTTTTGAGCCAACAATCGTGTATGCTGATAAAATTCCAAGAATTTAGCAACTTTCGAGTCTTTCATTGTTATTACCGATACAGTTTTGGTAATATTACAATATTACCGAAACAGTTCAAATTAGATATTTTATATTATCCCAAGGAAAATAGTAAATATCTGTTTTTAATTTTTCGCTGTTAAACGGGTAATTGCTTTTAAAAAGGAAAGTTTCCAAATTTTTCAAGAAAGCCAAAAATTTAGAAAAAAATCTGATTAAGGGCGCCGCGGAAAAAATCCGATTATTTAGGGAGACGCAAACCGAAAAAGATTGGGAACCTGTAGTTTAGGCGGATGTATTTGATAAAAAATGTATTTATAAATGTTTGAGATAAAGTCATGTTTTTTCACGTATTTTTATGAGCTAACGTTATTATTTTACGAAGAGAATTGTGGGGAAAAACAGTAAGAAACTACACCAAAACTGTTATCCGAATATATTTCTTCAACACTATGTACGTTCCAATCGATGGTAAGATTGAAATTTTAACATGAAATTGATGGTAAACAAATCGGCGGTAAACAAATTTTAACGCGATATCTTATCTCACTGATAAACATACTACAATGATTACTATTTAAATATGTGTCAAAGGAATGGAACGATAGGAATGACTGACGTACGTATATAGAGTTAGATGATTTGAAGTGTAGTGTATAATAATTGAAAGTTTTGATCCTTTTCGGCCTATGCACTCTCTTAAAGATATTCTTCCCTCTGGTATGTTAGAGCAAGTTGGTTAAAAAAATTCTTAAATGAATTTTTTTTTTTTACTATATTATTCATCAAAAAAGTGTAAAATTAATGTTTTGAAGTCAATGAACAAATGAAAATCTCATTAAACCAAGCCATTATTGTAGCGTGCGTCAACAAAGAAAAAACTTGCTGCTAATTAACTGGTACTAAAATCAGTGAAGTTTGAAGCTTTTTAAAAACATTAAGTTTATGATATAAACATATTGTAAATATTAGTTATCCTTTAACATATTAGTACTGAGTAGAAATATAGTTGGAAATAATCTGCAGAATATGGAAAAGTATCGATAAAATTCACCTCTCTTGCATCTCCTTTCCCGGAAGAATAGTGTTCTATTATTATTGGTAGGTTATTTAACAAATTAATGTTTAATTATATTTAAAATAATTTTACTTGACTTTTAAGTTATTTATAGTATGAAGGAAAGAATATTTTCCATTAAGACCTGCGAATATTTGCAGTATAACTCGCATTGCTAATTAGTTATATAGCTATATATGGCAACCACAGAAATTTTTATGTTCCATATCCAAAAATTTTTATGTTCCATAAGTAGGCGTTTACCTACTTATACTTTTTTTCAGTTCTACAATACTACTATTTCGATTGTACATCTGAAATTTGAATGAAACAAAATTCTTACACAGAATGAATTTAGCTAATTTTCAACTGAAAATCAGTTTATATCTAAAATTTTTACCTGAAATGATTTTTATTTTGAAATAAATTAAATTTAAAAATAAAAAACTATTTAACAAATATTTAAATTTAAATTATATTTTACTATAGGAAATCTTACGTACAGAAATTTATAAAATAATTTTATAAAAATTGTAAATAAAAATATCATAATGCCAAATTGGGAGATTTATATCACAATAATAATAATAAAATAATAAAAACAAAATTATTTGTTTTATGACATAAATGTATTTAGGATTATAATTCATAGATTTTTATTAATAAATAATTTGTAACGTAATAGTATGAATAATACTAAGAAAGAAAAGAGTGTATTTTAATCGGCAAACGTTGTTTAATATTTACATATTTAACTGATGTCAAAATATTTATGCATACGTACTTAGAAAAAAAAGAAGAAAAACTTTAAAAAAAATTCTATTTAGACATTCTAGAGAAAAAAATTATTTATTAAATATAATAATAATAATATTTTAACGGTCTTAAAAGAAAAATATGATTCTTCAATATCAATTTTGCATGCTAATTCTTGGCCACGTCACGAACACTTCGTATAAGCAGCCTTTTGACAATTTACTTTTAAGTGGCACATTATTATAATTTGAATAACAATAGAATGATATAGAAAATAGAGATTGAAGGAGAGAAAATGAATGAAGAAATTATGGAATGAAGAGCGGAACAAAAAGGAGAGGGGAGAGATATTTGAATTTAAAAGATGCTTCACCATTTTATTCAGCAACAAAATTTTAACAAAATAATCATATTTATTCGTTGAAAATAAACACACCTGTTATTTTTGTTTTGTTTATTAATTTAAAAAAATTAAAAGGTACACTTCATTCATACATTACTAAATCATCACGTAATATTCAAGTAATTTGTTTCATTTTTTAAAACACATTCAGGTCATCTTATGTACTATGATTACATTCGTTCTAAATTTACAATAGTGAATAGTACAAAATCTGGCTTAAATAAATTAACCAAGATTATATTTAACTGTTTAGTGAGATGTAGTTGAGAAATGCCACGTCATAAAATTTTACAAAAGGTTCTTTGTCTGTATCAAAACGTATATTATGCTCTAAAAATAAAATGAATTTAACAAATTGTAATATAAAATTTGATGTAATACAATAAATTAAATTAAAATGAGGAAATCGAACCTGAAGAATTGAAAAAAAAAATTAGTCGAGGTTTGGTTTTTAATCTGTATGTAGCTAAGCAATAGAGAACTAGAAGATAAATTTTAGAGCTTAATAATCCTGGAAGAAACAATTATTATGAAAATAATTTTATTTTTAACTAAAACTAAGCAAAAATTTCAAACTACATCAAATTTCATTATTAGAAAAAAAAATTATTTAAAACTAAATAAGATAAAAACAATAATGAAATGTAACAGAAAGAAAAGGTAAATAATAGACTCTAGAATACATCATAGGAATTTTTTATATTAGTAAAAAAAATCACTAATTATGAACGAAACCAAATAAGAAAACAAAAGAGATAGAAACAAACCCAGGAAATCCTTCATGCAAAAAAAAAATCTGTGTATGTCAAAGATAGTTTTCAGAACTGGAAAGAAAGTCTTAAAAATATAAAATTAGAAAATATTATAAAAATATAAATTCTTAAAAATACGAGGGTTGTTTATAAAGTAAGTACCATTTTGAAATCAAGCCGATGCAGTGCTGCGGTCGGCGTCTAGCACATGTGCATTGTGTACCTACATCTGTTGGCAAGCCACAGACGCCATTACGGCCAGAATCGATCGTGTTTACATTTACTTTTATAATCTAAACCGGTTTACATTTACTTTTAAATTCACCGTCAAATTTGTGAAGTCTACTGACAAAACATTATGAGTGATGGAATGGTACGGAAATGGGTTAGAGCTTTCAAGGATGGCCGAACAAACGTTAATGACGAAGAACGTAGTGGGTGATCTTCAGTGATCACTGATGATTTGGTGCAAAAAGTCGATGAAAAAATTAAAGGAAACAGATGCTTCACGATTTCTTCATTATCATTGGAGTTCCCTCAAGTTTCAAGAAGTGTTCTTTACGAAATTGTTAGTGAACGGTTAAAGTACCGGAAATTGTGCTCACGGCCTTGTTGCAGTGGCTGTTAAATCAGGTGGCAAACCTTATGATGGAATATAAAAGCTTGTGGTTCGGTATGATAAGTTCCTTAATATTGTAGGCAACTATGTAGATAGCAATTGTAGGCAACTAAGTAAATTAAGATCTAAGATTAGACTGATTAAAGTAGATTAAGATTTAAGATTAAGGCTATGTAGAAGTAGATTAAGAAAAGTAGAGTAAGATTAAAGTGGCTTTCACGTAAAAATAAAATATTTATGAAAAGCCTGTTTTTTTTTTTTAATTTCAAAAAGGTACTTGCTTTAAAAACACGCCTCGTATACGCAGGGCTTCGTTTTTATGTCAGTAAACTATTACTAGGCCAGTAAAATATTACTAAGCCAGAAAAACAATAAAGCAAGGCTTTTAAAATGTAGTTTGTTATTGTAGAGTGCAGAAAATTATGTGGGTTAATACAGTAGAAGATGAATAGGTTTTAAGATGAGCGAAAGGAAAGAGAACCTTCGGTAGAATTTTGAAAAATAAACTACATATTTTAAGATATCTAATTATTCAATCTATAGACAATAAAAGCGAAAAATGAATACAAAGATTAATATGTGTTGATGTAGGATATAAGAAATCTGTTTAGGCTAAGGAAATTTGCTGTAGAATAAAAAGAAATGGAAAAATGCATAAACCCAACCACCTGGCAACTCTGTTGATCATAATAAAACGCTACTATTAAACTGTATAAAATTTTATTAATGTTATTTTTAAATTTAACGTGAAATGAATTGCTAGACTAAATAGAAGATGTAGAATTCTAGAATCTTTCTGTACTATATATTTTCTAACTCTTTTTATCAGTTAAAATGGGATGTATACAAATAAAATCTACTGAAAACCACAGAGATATAAACTTCAATCAACCAATATTTTTATATAAGACTATAAGTTTTCAATGCAGATATTTTCAATTGTCAATCTCTTTGTATCCTGATCGAGCCGCGAACACGTGAAAAACTTAATTAATTGGAGAGAATGTCAAATGGATAAGTTAGTAATAAATTTTTTAAATTAATTTAACTGAAAAAAGACTAAGAAAGAGATAGTTGTAAGATATAAACTAACATCTGAAAAAGAGAATAGAAGTGGGGAAGTTTTCTAGAAGGGGTGGTGAAGAGCCTGAGTTAAGTAGAGGTCTATGTTCTTCAGCCCAACCCAGTTTGTTAAATTGGATAAAGGGATAAGATGATGATGCTGTTGATTGATAAAATGAGCTAATTATTTTAATTGGTTACATACAAAGATGACTAGTTAAATGATAATCAAGTTAGTACAGATGTGTCAAAATGTAAATTTTCCTTAAGTACGAAACGTTGTGTTCAAGATACGGTATTGCAATGAACCTATATCTAAATGTTTATAAAAACAAAAATTTTATATATTATTCTTCGAAAAACTAACCTACTGATCAACGCCTTAAATTAATCTTACTTTTTTTTTTAATTTGCATCTATAAATAGATGGGGTAACCAGTGTCTTTCTACGCAAATATACCACGCTATATATTTACTAACTCTATGGTATTATACAAATAAATAAATAAACAGTAGAATTGTTTATCCCAGTTGCAGTATTGACAACCTTATAAGGTATTACGCTCTTAGATATGCTAGTTACTAGTTACTTACTCTAAGGGGAATTGTATAGAAATGGAGTCCTGGCCGTCATTCTACTATAGATAACGTACTATAGTCCCCAGTCTCAGTTACAGTCTTTGAATTATCTATTGCATTTGGTAAATTGCCTCAATCTGCGTGTATATATATATATATATATACTCAGACACACACACACACACACACACACATACTTTTGTACTTTACAGTATCTTTACCTTATGCTTTTTCTATTCCTGTATTAGAAACATAACCTACAAATCTCTGTATGTCTCTTTTTCAAACCGGTACTTATCTTTCCCTACTTTTTTTTTAATAAAAAAAGACCTAGGAATAATTTAAAGGTGTGTTTGAATAATGGCATATAGGTAGTAAATAATACTAAAATGTTATTTTATTCAAAAGATATCACTGCTTCAATCAAGTTTAATAGACCGTATATTAAAGTAACAAGCACATATATTTTTGAATAATCTGAGTACAAACGTACACATAGAATGTTTATGCGAATGCCTTTTTTTTTATTCCAATATCTTTTAAAGGAATAACACAGCAAAAGCCACAGTGTATTAAAAGTCTATAAAGAAAAACTTCAATTTTGAAATGAAGATAATTGTTGATTAATAACATGATTAGAGTTTACACTGTTCTAAAAGATCAATATTTATCATAAATTTTACCGTGCTTGTCATACATTGAAATTTATTTTTTACAGGAAATTTGAATAAACGGAATCTACCTTTTAAGTTATATTTAGATTATTGTGATAAAGAACTGAAAATATATTTATTTATTTCTTCAGAGCTACGGAGGTAAGTACCAAAAAGGTTGGCCTACTACCAGAAATAAAAACTTTAAACATCCTTTGGAGTCCCAGTTGTTCTAAGTAGCTTATCATACCTCTCTCTCTCTTTATCTGTTTAGCCTCCGGAACTACTGTAAGGTATTACCTCAGAGGATGAATAAGGATGATGTGTATGAATGTGAATGAAGTGTAGTCCTGTACAATCTCAGGTCGAAAACTCCTGATAAGTGTGGTTAATTGAAACCCAACCACCAAAGAACACCTGTATCTACGATCTAGTATTCAAATCCGTATAAAAATAACTCTCTTTACTAGGAACCTTAGAACTTTAGAACTCTCGACTTTGAAATCAGCCGATTTGCGATATCGCGTTAACTACTAGACCAGCCCGGCGGGCTAGCAAATATTGGAATGTCATTATTTAATTATTTTTATTCATAAATTAATAGATCTAAATTATTATAAATAGATAAAATAAATTATTGGAATAATAATTAAATAATTTTTGCAATGTGAGTTAAGATTTAATTGTTTAGATTGTTTTTAAATTAAACTTGTCCTTCTTGCTAAAGTTCCTGAATCGAAAAGTAATTTTTATATTACGTCTGTCGTTTTATCATGTTTCGTAAGTATTTTTATTTCAGTTATTTATTTTTTATTATTTCTAACATTATTCATTTAATTTTAATTTTTGTACATATTTTTTATCGGTATCTATTGATAACAATTATGTAACTTTCAAAATGTCACCTAGTTTAGATTTTCAAAAAAATTCTTGTAAACGTAAATTTCTTTTTCAATCAACCTTTTACATAGCATAGCTTTTTATTTACATTCAACGATGTTTTGTGTTAATAAGTTTTTGTACATAATATTTTTCTTAAAATGATTGTTGTAAAAGATTCAGATTTTTCCTATTAATTACTATCACTTTACCCATTCCTTTAGAGTACGCTTACAAACTTTTATTTATTTTGTACCAAAGGAGTCACTATCGCAGTATGTTGGATAATCATCTATGCGATAACTGTAATTTTTTATTAGCTCTTAAATTAGTTGTCCTCCTTCAGGACTTGTACTGTTCAACATAAATTTCTTGCAATTGGGCTCATTTTTTGACGATAGAATGCTGTACAATTTAAAAAAAAACAAATCCTTAGGAATTTAATAATGACTTTAACACAATATTCGTACTTGTCGTTAGGCAAAATTATTACGAACGGACACATATTTAACTGGTTCTAGATTGTCATATTCAACAATATCGTTATTTTTTTACCTATGAACGCATGAGTACACAAGCAGTATGATGAAAGTAGTCATCAAGTAAAAAATTATATGTGCGATTTATGAGCAAATGCAAATCGGATATTACACGCAGTTTATAGGTATAGATTAAGATTATTCATAATTAATTATATTTCGAAAAATATAATTGTGGGTGGGCGTATTCTGTCACAACAGTAGGTTTTTGTTGGAATATGTATGAAATCAAAAGAATATTTCCTAGTCGCAGGTCCAAATCGCAGTGTCCTAATATTAATTAACCCGATTCGCGAACAAATATTTCCGCACATTAACAAAATAAATGAGGAATAGAAGGGATAAGAACAACAGTATCCCAATTATGCACACTTATCATTTAATCGAATTTATTACATCTTTAACCGGTGAAAATACCCAGGAAATAGAGAGTTTGTAGGCTGACACGATAAATAAGAGAACTTGGGGCACTCATCGGAGCATGGTAGATGACAATTTCTGTGAAATCTATAAGAATACCGATCTCTTCGATGAAATACTCAATGAAGTAACAATCTAATAATCCTTAGCTAATTAATTATCAACAGGAAACGCATGTTGCAAATAAAACTAACATGAGAAGATTGTAAATTAATAGGAAAGATCCAAAAATGCTCTACTTAAGTAAACAGTTGTAAATTCTTCTGAAAATAAAAAAAACAATGAAGAAGAATCTTAGCGCGATATCAAGGAAAGACTTGTGATTGAAAGAGGAAGTGAAGATGATGTTTAAAACCTTACTGATGTTTAAAAAAAAACCTTAGTTATGATGACGTATAAATTCAAACGAAGCTTATTGACCTGAATAAGTGAATTTTATATCAGTTTAGGTAAATGAAAACAGTCTGAACGGCTAAATATTATTACAAGGGTTTTCATTCTTTGTACTAAGATAATGTAAATGCAAGATTATTTTTATTTTTGTAGAAAAATGAATTCGCGTTTCACAAATAAAGAGTTATTTTTTTACTGTTGATAGATTATATAAAATAAGTCCATTCATAATAAATCCTACAACATTTTTATTGTACTAAAAATTAAAATCAAATTTTTAAATGTTGGGTTATTGATCTGTCACACTTGAAAGGGAATGATAAAACTATTGCTTAGAAAACTTACCAGACTTTATATATGTTTTTCTTTTGATTGCAATTAATAATATTGAAAAAAATTATGCCATACACAATTTAAACTAGTTATTCTTTTTATAATCTTTTTTCGATATTGGATACCTAAAAAATCGCGTATCAACTTGCATTTAGCTGTCTCTTTTTCTCTTAATATTTCCCACACTTTTTTTTTTCATTCATTTTGAGTGTTCTTTTATTATGTCTATTTTATTCCTCCTTTTTTTTAGGAATGGATTTTTTCTGGGATCCCTTCATATGTTTGATAGTAATTTTTCTGCGGTTACTTTTAATGTCTTCTGAGGTTATTTTCTTTTCTTATAAAACTAAAAATTATTTTAGTACTACTTCTTTATTTATTTTAGAGGTGATACAGTATATTTTATTTGTTATTGTATTATTATTATTATTTCTATTCATTTTATAAAGATGATAGTAAATTGTACACTTTTTTTTAAAACAAAATATTACAATATATATACTATTTATTCATTAATTTGTTAAATAACTGTAGGCTGAAAAAATAAAAATTGTAATAATTTTTAATGATTTAATTAAAATAATTCATAATGTTACCATATCAGCCTTGAAAATCACAAAATTTTAAATCCAACTTGATATGTCGTCTATTGATATCAATATTATATTTTACGCTCCTCAAATTAAATTTATACTCTGGAAATTAAAGTAATCAAAATTATTAAGGTTTAATAATTTAATAAAACTGTAAACTAATCGCATTAAACTGTAACTGTAATTAAAATTAAATCTTCGCTATATGCTTTGTTTTGATCTCTATAATAAATTTTCTAATAAATATTTAAAACGTCTGATCTTATAAAACACTTTTAATATCGTTTAATTACGTATTTAATTTATTTTTCAGTTTAATTTAAAGATTCTTTTGTTCTACTTAGAGACTTATAGATGAATAAGTGTATGTACCATCTTTCTTCCTAATTATTTCTTGGTAGATTAATCTGAAGGCCTAAATGAACTCCTTATCGTTCCTCATTTTTAAAACAATATTAATCTTCGTCTATTACCTTACATTATATGTTTTATTCTTCCCTAAATTATTTATAGTATTTTCTTTGTAGATGAGATATTAGGCGTATACCTACAATCGTTCTCTATCTGTTCCTGTTTTTCATGATGTTAGTTCTTTTTTCTCTTATTATGTGATACACACGTAAATTTTATCTACATGCTTTTTTTTTCTACTGATGAAAGCTAAATCGAAGTCAATTATTATTATTTAAGTTTTTTTATCATATAAAAATTGTACTTATGTTGTGTTCATGAAAGCTATAACATATTTTATAAAAATAACGATTTATAAAATTTTTGCGTTCGGATTATTTAAAACCAAGTACATACACAATAAATAGTTAAATTAAGGAAGTAATTATATTGTAAAAATATTTTAATCGTATAGTGTTTACAGCCATAATTTAAGTAGAACTTTTTTTTAACCTAAAGTAACTAAAGTACACGTTTAGTTTTATGTATGTAAGTAAGATTGGCAATTTGTTGCAGGAAGAGGTTACTTAGATGACATCATCTCAATTGACATCAGCCTCACTTATTTTCTTTTTAAAGATACAAAAATACTAGGCTACAAAATGTAACTAACTACTCGGATAACTGTTCTCTGTTCTATTTACCTAATAATAAATACAGTAAAACTATATAAATAACATCCTGCTCATATATTTTCAAATAAAAATTCTATATATATATATATATAT
>JAAAKQ030005371.1:0-18700 GCA_010016005.3 Zanna intricata | reverse complement strand
TGGTGGTTGGGTTTCAATTAACCACACTTCTCAGGAGTGGTCGACCTGAGATTGGACAAGACTACACTTCATTCACACTCATACATATCATCCTCTGAAGTAATACCTTACGGTAGTTCCGGAGGCTAAACAGATAAAGAGAGGGTTGGAATCCTTACGTTACGTGAAGTGTTATAAGCTATATAAATATGTGCATGTATATGTGTATATATACACATGTTTAGATAAATTTAAGAAATCTGAAAAAAGTTATACTATATACAAAATTGTCACCCGCACGCTCTTTAATTATTCTGTATTAGTAATTATTCTATATTAAAGAGCAATTTTTTTTTGGCAGTCGTGGTTTTTCTAATTTTTAATATTTATTACTTGTTTTATTGGTTTTTGAAATACAAAATCTGTTCAAAATATTTATTCATTGTCCACACAACTGATGCAAATTTATTTCTTAAAAATCGTTACTTTAAAAAAAAATGCTCTAAGGCAAACATTAAAAAATATATTTTTTTAAATAAATTTTTTTTTAGTTCAGAAAAATTTATGTGTGAGTTCACCAAAAGACAGAATTGAAGAAAAAATAATCCTCACAACACTTCAATTTTAAAAATAAAGCATAATGTTACAAAAAAATTAATAAACTGTACCATAAATCCTCAAGTGTTATTTAATCACACATTTATTATTTTTTTGAAAAATAAAATAATGTTATTCGCCCCAAAAAAACACATAAAAGTAAATAAAATAAATTAGCTTGAATAAATCACAAGAAATAAGATAATAGAACTAAAAAATTGTTCTATATAAAAAGTTTTTTATTTTTTATTAAAAAAAAAAAAAAAAAACTAATAAAATATGAGTAGAATGTATTTTTAATTTAAATATAGACTGAATTGTAAAATACAATCTCGCAAAGAATTCATCTAAAACATTTAGGTTAATATAAAATAGGAATAAATTAGAATTTTAATTTTTTAAGTCGAGTGGTAAAAGTGAATAGATGTTAGAACGAGGTATAACGGTTGTAGACAATATAGAGAAGCTTTGTTCATGGGAATTACACAAGCCATTTCATAGCATATACAATAGAAGAGACTAATACCACCTGCTAGACAACACGTACGTAATCACTGATTCTCACTTGAAACTGTAATCTTCCGACGGGTTATTTAACCTATATTATTGTACCTCCTAACCGTTACTTTTTTTTGGTATAATCTTTCATACAATTTACATCAATAAGAAGAATGAAAAAAAAATATAAAGAAATTGTTCATTTAAAAAACTTTTCCTTTTCTACACAGTATAATAAAATTTAAATAATAAATTTTACTACGAAACTATTATTTTTTAAATACATCTACCTAAAAAAATGAATCTACGTAAATTATAAATCATGGTAATCACAAACACGAAATCCAGTTAAACCTTTTAATCGTATAACTTTTTAATTGTAATTTTTTACGCACATACGTAATTCAAAGGATGTACAAAGATATTCCTTTAAGACGTCTGAGCTTTTTTGAAGAATAAATTATTGATTCCAAACTTTGTATAAAAATTAAACCAATCTTCCTAGAATTAAGGATAACATAAGGATTACTTAAAAACAATTTTCAAGTTAAATCCCCGATGAGATTGTTTTACAATCCACTTAAAATGAGGAAGTTCTCAATTTGACGGTATTATATACATATATTATATACTGTATTCGGACCAGAAAAACAGATCAGGGTTTGTTCTAATTAAGAAGAAAGAAAGATAAAAGAAAATGAGCAAAGAATCCAGAAGGAACTAAAAGGGATCCTTTTCTTAGAGTAACTGATCCCTTTAACAATTTGTTCTTTGTAATGCAGACAATGACACCACCAAGAGCTGCTGTTCGACAAGGAGGGTTACTGGAAAGGAATAAGAATTTATAGAAAAACGCGGCCGATGAAAATTATTATGCTACAACAATTAAAGGGATGAGGCGGGTACTGGTTCTACAGGCCAGGGGATATAAATACAACCAGGGATCTGTGGAGAGAGTTAATAGTTCTGGGAGGCCGTGTTCGGTGTAGTCATCATAACAAACGATAACAGAGTAGTTTTACAGGCCTGAGTTCGACGCGGTTACAGTGATGACGATATCAATAAGCGGGTGGTAACAACGAGTGAAGAGTATGTCACAAGCATTCAGTGTGAATAATGGTTGAATCCAGGAAGTTGTTTGGTGAGTTACTGGCAAACAATAGTGAAAATGACAGTATTATATTCATTCATAAAGCCTAGGGTAGATCTATTGTAAACAGTAAAAGTAATAATAATACAGGATGATTATATATAAAATATACACTTTCGATAGTTTATTAAAAATTTATTTTTTAAAAGTTGAGATAATTACTTAATGACTATACAGAAAAATTCTTCAAGTTTTTATTTGTAAATTTTTAATGTGCGCACCGTTTCTAACACAAAAGATATCAATACGGTAGTGGAATTCGTCCCAAACACGTGCAAGCATATGCCAGTCAACGGTAGCAACAGCATTTATGATGCACTGTTTTAAGTTGTCGATATCAACAGGAAGAGGCGGAACAAAAACTTGTATCTTTTATATAATTCCATAAAAAGTAGTTGCAAGGCGTTAAGTCAGAACTTAACGCCTAAGTTCCGACTTAACGTGTTTAAACGTAGTGGCCAACGCTTAAACACTATGTTTTCCTCACTTGTGCGGCCAGTCCACCTTCTAAGAAGGCGGTTAATCAGATAATTTCTGACCTGTAAGTGCCAGTCAGGCGGAGTTCTATCTTATACAAAGACGAAATTATCATTATCTTCCTCGAGTTGAAACATTAACCATTCACTTAACATGTACAGATAAATTACTCCGGTTACTGTCACTTCGTGAAAAAATAACACCCCGTACACCCTTTCAACCCGCCGGAAATAAAATATTCAAATCAACCAACATCTATAAACCCATAAAAATAATAATAACAAGAAAAAATCGACTTAACAAAAATCTAGAAGAAAAATAATTCAAAAACCATATAGAGCTAAAAAAATTAAAAATAAACCTAAATTCACTAGATACCTTTCACGAGATACAGAGCAAAACACGTTCACTTTAGGGGAATCGCGTACATGTAAACTTTCTCTTGAGTTTTCTGTACCCCATATTCTTATATCTATTAAATTTTCTACTAATAATGTGAAACGTACATTAATCACCGAAAATTAGGGTATGAAAAAAGCCATCATCATTTTCAATACATTCTTGAAACAGCACACAAAAATGTTTACGCAAGACTTTATCGTCGACATTTAAACTTTGTATTAACTGTAATTTATAAGGGGTTACTTTCAAACGTTTTCCCCAGAATTTTCCACACAGTAAGTTGAGGGATTTTCAATTCTAAACTTACTGGTCAAGTCGATTTTCCAGGGCTACGTTGATATACATCAGGAACACGATCAATTTGTTCTTCTGAAACAAGAGGTCTTCCAGCACTTATTTTTACATAGACACCTGTGATTTTAAACTGTTTATTCCAGTCGTAGACTGACTTTTCTGTTGGTGGTAATTTACCATAATTTGTTCCGAACGTCATTGCTCTACAGTAACCGAATTAGTTTTGGCTAATTCGAGCTCACATACATAAAGTTTTCTTTTTGAAGTAGCGGCCATCTTGCTAGGCTGGTAAGAAGACACATCAATCGGTGATGTACTTCATTAGCAGCAAAGCAAATATACCAACAAAAACTTTTAAATATTCCGTGTAAAACCATATCATTTACTATATTAATATACACCAATTTAATTTTTTATAAGCAATCGAAAATGTATATTTCATTTGTAATTATTCTGTATTTGCAGAAAATTGAATTGTATGAACTTAAGACTTTTATAGTATTATATTGTTGTTAGAGCAATATCAGGTTCTGGCGGTCATTATAACCTTTTTAGTAAATGAGAATGTATTCTGGTTTTTATAATTTAACTGTCTTTAAACAAATCTTGTCCTTATTTGAATTACTATTTTTTATGTGATATATATATATCACATACAATATGTATGTATCACATACAATATATGATAATTATTGTTGTTGTTATTATTTATTTTATTTTCTATGTTATTAGAATAATAAACTGTATTTTTTAAGAAATTTTTAGTTTATTGTCTCTCAATATCCTGGTCGAATTGCGAACACGCGACAATATATATATATTTATATATAGGTTTATTTATGGATGTATTGATTTTTATTTTTCTTTTTATGACCTAGAGTATGTCACTGTACGTATTTTAACGAGGAAGATAAGATGAATTTATTATCTTTTTTATTTTATAGAGAAAGAAAAAACTTTTATTATCTATACTTAATGATATATTAAAAATAGATCACGTAAGGAATAGTGTAGGAATAGCTATTACAGAGTAAAAAACAGTGCCAAGGAAGATTCTGTATTAAAATTTTTTTTCTTAAAAAAAAAATCAATTAAAAACTTTTTTATTAAAGTAAAATTACATGATTATATAACTATTTTAGTCTGTTTATCAATATTACGAGAATCATTTGGAAAAATAGCCCAGAGAGAGCCATTTGGAACACAGAGATTTGGAGCAGGAAAACTCATGCAACGGATCTTTTCTGATTCTCGTTATTGGGCTCATAAAGTACTTGGGTAAAGGCATCGCAGAGGAGTATTAACCTTCACTACTGGACCGATTAAACGGTGCTATAACAGCTAAACATCGACATCTGGCCAAAAATAAAGTGCTCTTTCCTTACAATTATGCACCTAAATACACGTTTCATTCTATTATTGCAAAACTCCACGACTTCGAAGTGTTTCCATATGCTCCGATTCCCTTTATTTGGTTCCCACAAATTATTTCCTTTTTCCAAACCGTAAGAAACGTTTGCTGAATGAAGATTTACTTCAAACAATGAGGTAAAATCTAAGACAACTGCTTTTTTTTTCAGAGTTGAACAAATCGGTTGGCTGAGAATATTAAAAGGTTGGAAAGTTGTTGGTCTAAATGTGTCGAATAGCAAGATACTATTTAAAAAAAAAATTCTGAAAAATCTTGTTTTCTTTGTTAGGTTGAGAACTTTCCGAACGGCCCTCGTATTTATTATTGGATTGTTTTAGCCTATTGATATACAATCCGAAATAAATATGGCAATTAAAATATTTCCGTGTGAAAAATTAAAAAGAAAATAATACACATTCCCTCATAACCTCCCATTTTTAGAGGTCGGTAGAAGTATTGATGTTTTTCTACTATTCTTTATAAAGTTCCGTACTAAAAAAAGTGTTAGCAGAATTACTGAGTAATCCCAGGTCCAAATCTCGGTCAGGCATGGCATTCTTCATAATTAAAAAAATGTCTATTCTATGTTCTCGCGCACAGGTTTCTAATTATATGTAATGGTGAATTAATCATAAAAAATGAGTATATAAAAATACTTTATATAGCAATTGTATATAAAGTAATTTAAAAACCTAAAGAATTTTTACACGAAATTTCAAGAAAATTAGTTGAAAAAAAGATTAAACAAAAATGTGATACTTTTTCAAATATTCCATACAGCGTTAGCTCATTCTCAACAGGAGTTACGTAACGTCATTCCTCTACACTATTTTTCTTATTTTTATATAACACGTTTTACGGTTTTTTTACAAACACTTTTTTCGTAAGGAAAAGGACTTTCACAAATTTTAAATATAAACGCTTAAGTAAATAAATAAATAAAATAAATTTTAAAAAAACATACAAATTTTTTTTTCAAAATTATAAAAACATTTAACCTCAACTCATAAATATTATTAATGCTCCATACTCAAGATAGGTAACAAACTGTACTTCACCCGATATAACATATTACTCTACGAAAATATGTACGTATATATGTACTGTAACAGAACTATTTTATATAGAGTGTGTTATTTTCTTATAGTAAAGGGTTTTGAATCTACGTCAATGAATGATTGGTAATTTTTTTATTTTTATTTGATGCCGACTTAAAATTCATTAAAATCAATTATTACCAAGATTTTTAAAGTGGGTTTTATAATTCATAAAACGATTACTTTTCCTTGTTTACCCATTCATTTTTTTAAACAAATGTTATTCTTTTTTTTTTCCTTGATCCATTTTTCCCCATTTTGAGTTTCATAGGTCTGAGCAAGACCGCTGGGTTGAAAAGTTCCTTTCGGGAATATAGAATAATCATTAATATGATAATAAGTTTTAAACAAAATTTCGACAAGTCGGTGAAAATGTTTTATATTAATTAGTAACGTATGATATTGATGGGATGATAAGTCACTTCTCTAAAAAAAGTTATACTTATTGTATGTATACGTACATATTTTCGTAAAGTAATACGTTACATAGGATGAAGTACAGGATTTTACCTACCTCAAAGCAGGCAACAGTGATTATATGAATTGAGGTTGGATTTTCTTATCACTGTTTCTTTCTACAAGTTTTATATTTAATCAATGAAATGAATTAAATATTTAACATGGCATATTTTTTCTAAATAGTTTGTTAAAGCGCTGAAAATAATGTAATTTAGTTCAGTGTAATTTAAAATATAATTAAAACTAAATTAACAAGTATAACACTAACAATAATCATTTTAATAATACGCTTTACAACAATAACAATTTAAAAAAATAAGTAAATAAACAAAAAAAACTACTACGAGAAAAAATCGTATTCTGTCAAAGGTAAAAAATGAAAGGTTCGGTTCAATATGTGATGTAACGAAGTCTGGAGCACACACACGCGCGCGCCCACCTGTTAATATTTCTGAGAATATGAAACGTGTAAACCTACTACAATAGAAAATCCAACTTTTTCAGAAAGAAGATATTTAAGTACCGTAAATTTATCTGATCAAAATATTCTACAAATAATATATCTTGCGTTTCGCCGTTAAAAAATCCAAATAGTGGGAAAAATAAAAAATAACTGATCATATGGTACGTATAATCGTTTAAAAATCTTTACAAAAAAAAAAAAAAAAAAAAAAAAAAAAAAAAAAAAAAAAAAAATGTAAGATTTAATTCAAATGAATTCTTAGACACGTTACCAATATCTAAATATCTAATGAGTTTAATTTTCATACCTTGGGGTTTTTCAATGAGCAGAATTTTCCTTTTATCAACAAAGAAAAGGTTAAAAAGTTTCATAAAATGTCACTATATTAAGAAAATTCACCGTAATATGGACCTATTTTTTCCGAGAATTTTGAAAACTTTCATTAGATCTTGTATCAACCTTAACTTAGAATT
Source organism: Zanna intricata (assembly GCA_010016005.3). NCBI lineage: Eukaryota > Metazoa > Arthropoda > Insecta > Hemiptera > Fulgoridae > Zanna > Zanna intricata. The sequence continues at coordinate 11,400 of JAAAKQ030005371.1, read as the reverse complement.
AAGTTAATTAAGTTATTGCTTGTATTACAAAACAGAGCATGACAGTTCTCTGTAAAATATTTGAGGGTCGTTTGATCTCTCGATTTAATATTATAAAGTGACCTGAAAACACGCCGGATACGGACGCTTTTTCTTATTGGGGGATATCATAAAGGATGTTGTACCCCCAACAATTTACAAGTGTGACACTCGCATAGAAATTGTAACACATTAGACGTACTATATTATATAAAACAGTTTTCTTTCATAGATTAAAACAATTAAAAAAAAAGTAATAATATAATGAAATTATTGTTTTAACATCACTGTTTAAAACTTATTGAATTTTTAGTATCTAATCCTAAAAAAAAACCACACACACTTGTTATAATAAATCACGAGTAAGTGAAATTTTCGAGCAAAATAAATAAATGTTACTTTTTACAATAGAAACCGTACTACGATGTTCCTCTGAATAATTAAAAAAGATTTCTAATAATTTTCATACATTAAGATAGCAACAAAAGTATTATTTCTTTAAAAAAAATATTTCTAACAAATTAAACATAAAAAAGAATAGAATACTTAGGGATATTATGCAGTATAAACGCACAGTTCTAATTGTTAACTAAAATAAAATAAATTATAATATTAAAAAAAGAAATTTAACTAAATAGAACGTTAAACGGTAACAAAATAAATTCTAATTTAAAATTTTTTTTTTATGAAAAGAAATAAAAAGTAAGAAAACATTATAAAAATAAGGGAAAAAAAGAAAAAATTAAACAAGAAAAAGTTAAAACCGTAACTAAATATAAGTTTGAAGTTTTAAATATACTAAAATGAATTTACTTTATTTTCAACGTTAAAACTTTTGATTCAAAATTAAAAAAAAAAAAAAAAAAAAAAAAAAGGGCAGCAGGTTATTAAAAAATAAAATGAAATAAAATTCAAAATACAGTTTTAATATTAAAAAATAAATAAAAGTTAAGTTTAAACTTTGATGTACCGTTCTGATGCAATATAAATTTAAAAAATTTAAAATTAATTTTGCGTATTATTTATGGGTAAAATAACACTGAAATACCTGCTTTTTATTAAAAAAAAAAAAAAATTAATCAATTATTAATTTCATGCATTTATTACATTTATTAATATTAGATAATCATTTCTATTAACATATGTAAAACTTAACATAAAAAATGCTTTCTCTGAGAATAATGATGTTTATTATACACCTTATAGTAATAACACAGCGTGTTTGGAAAGTCGCCGTGGAGTCTGCTTTAGAATTATGTGGTACATTCTATTCTTTCGGCGTTGGGTTGGTTTCTCTGTGGATTAGCATGGTTTACATGAAAAAAAATAAAAACACATATTCTAACATGAATTTTTTTTAAATATACAAAATTAGTCCGTATCAAGGATAATTATGTAAAAAAAATTCATAATAATGTTTTATAAGTTTTTGTTGCCAAAACTTATTGCAAATGTCTTAAAGAAAGATCACTATTATTATGAGTACGTTATTATATAATTATAAAAAATGAAACATTTTATTAAAAAAAAAAATAAAAACAACTAGTCATAAATTAGTTTTATTTCAACTGTATTAAATCATCAATTAATATCATAATTAACTGTATTATTAAATCAATGTCTACAAAAAAAAAATCATTTACATACAGAGAATGTAATAATAAAAAGAACGAAAAAATAACACTGGTGACAATATCCTTTGTTCATAATTTTTACATAACACAAGTATGATCAACATTAAATAGCCTACAAAAAACGTGTATGCAGTTTGCAATACATACGTGTTATGCTATAATCTGCGCCGTATTTTCAGTTAATCCTACTAAATACGTTATACTTAATACGGGAAAAAATTAAAATGGTACAAAATAACAACCCTAAAAATTAAAAAATAATAATTATTTTAATTTTCACTTTTAACAATTGACCGCAAAATTAAAAGAAAAAAATTATTAACAATTAACTTAGGGATGTTAGTTCTGGTGAAATATTTTATTATCTTTAAAGATTATTTTATTAAAACTGTGATATACCAAAAACGTTGCATATATGTAAAAAGATAAAACTATTTTCAAGAAATTTTCATAGGAGTAACGTATATTCTTATAAAAAATAAGGTATGTATTTGAGGAATATGGAAATATCTTAAAATAGGGACTCGGCGAATCATGTAATTTTATTAAATAAGTTAGAAAATATCGATATTAATGGAAGTAGTACTTGATTAATCTGTTTATATTTAGTGAAAGAATGCAGAACGTCAGAATGAATGCCAATTCAGTTGAGGTCTGGTGTGCCTCAATATACTGTTTTAGGGCCAATTTTTTTTTTTTACACACATGGCTTTTCAAGTAATCAGGAAAATCTTTATATTTTCTGATTACATTGTTATGGTATATAATCATTCTTCATATGTTGGTATTACACGTAATTGCGTGCAAAGGATTTAGAAAAAAGATTGAATAGAAAAGAATTTTTTGAGTATAAACGCTAAAAAAATGATTAAATCAATATATTTATATAATATGAAAAAGGAACCTAATACTGACAATTTACTTGTGTTACATGATAACAATTGTGTTCTTAATATCTAAGTTTCTTGTAACCACATAAACTTCGGGTTTGATGATTCTATAAAATTTCTTGGAATTACGTTAGATAAAAATATGGAATTCAATATATACATAATTAATATAGTAAGTAGATGCAAGCAATTTTTTCTACAAAATTTAAAATCATTAAATTAATTTTTCAGAAAATGTAACTAAGAATTGTTTATTATACTTAGCTGAATCGTTATTAATATATTATAGAGTCATCGTTTCGGGTAATTCAGATAATTGTGTGCTATGTCATACGATGTAGTACTGGTAAATGCTAAAAATCAAGTAAATTTTTTGTTTAATAAACAATATATATAAATTTATCTGATGAAATAACTTTATTATTCACTCTTTTGCGTTAACACATATTAGGAAAAAAATCTGTTATTTCTTTATAAAAATACAAGTTATTTTTTTTTAATTTCTGCAAAATCATTCATACCTAACTACAAATTCTAGACTAACATCACTCGCCTAAACTAGAAACAGCGTACTTTAAAAAAGGTCCTTGTAATATCACTAGTAGAGCGTTTTTATTTTTCGGCGTCAATATCCAGATTTTTTCATCTCTGTTTAAATTTAAAATATTTCTTAAATCATTCATATTTAAATATGATTAAAAATATAAATGAGGTAGATGTAACTGAAGTGAATTAATTGAGCAACTTTATTATTAATGTTGTTATATGAGAATGCTGACTTCCATGGCGAAAAGGTAGCGTGTCGGCCTTTCATCCGGAAATCTCGGGTTCGAATCCAGGTCAGACATGGCATTTTTCATACGCTAAAAAATTCAATTTATTATATTTCACAATCCAACGTACAAGCTTTCAAAGTTTTAAAGTGGCGAATTAATTCATCAAGGAAAAAAGCTGACTACTATGGGTCGTTTCTGATACTGATACACATACAATTAAAAATATTTATCATTTTATTTAAATATATTATTTTTTCGTTTATTAAATTCAACGACTCTACCTAAAGCGCGTGTGCATACTGTATATAATTCGCGCGGGTTCGGCGGTACTAGCGGCGATGGCCGGCACTAACTAAACTAATGTAATTTCACAACTTACATAGAACAAATTGTTCTATGAGGTTTAGCCGCGGGGCTTAATGCACTAGATACCAAGTCAATTGAGCGATTGAGTTCGAGACCCAGCCAGAGCGAGTTACTTTTTTACAGTTAAATATTATTAATTTATTTAATTTTACTGCTCACCTTTGACGTCACAACATAGCAGTAGTTTAGAGCATTATTTTTTGGGTGGAGGTGCGATTTTGAACATTTTTTTGCAAATACTGTTACTTTTTAATTGTTAACAAATGTGCATAAGAAAAATATGACCTTAATTAGGCGAAATCTCGAGATAGTGAGCGTGATCTTGCAGTACAGTCTCATCCCTTTGACCTTTTAAGTTGAAAACGTAATACCATCAATGTCCCGTATATAGAAGTAGTCTGACCAAGTCTGGTCAAAATCGGTCCAGTAGTTCTGGAATTATAAGGTGATTTAGAGGCCAACAAAAAAACACACATACAAACATTAACATCAGAAAAATTTCCAACCGATTTTTTGAGTTCGTTAGGTATCAAACTTTCAAGATCTGTTGAAACCCGTATAATCCCAAATTGGACCGATTACAATACTTTCCCTTTTAGAGCTCTGTTATATTATTATCTAGACGGGAAAGTAAAAAAAAAAATGGTTGTTGTAAGCATCTATTTTATTGGATGCTCATTGTGTGGAATGTCATATTGGAATTACATACCATTATTGCTTTTTAATAAATTTCTGATTTCTTTTTACATTAATTGATTGGTGAACCGGTTTGGTTTAATTTCTGTTTTTATTTTTGGGTAATGACTAGTTGTCAGATGACCATTTTACGGCGTGCCACTCTGTTATTATTTGTTTAGTCTTAAAATTGCATATTCGTAAATTTGAAGAATTTATTCATTGTACATGTTTCTTCTATGAATGTAAATTTATTTTCGATTTGAAATAATTTAAAATGTTTAAATTGCTTACGGCAGTTTTTGATTTGAAAGATGATTACTACTGTAAATATCAGCCGTTCACTGATTTATTTTAAATTTTATTTTTCTTTCTAATATGGTTCAGTAATTTTCGCTTTAAAATAAATAATGTTTGTATAAAATTTACGCAAGCTGCTGTAAGCTGCCAATAGGTTTTTTTTTGTTTTTATATTTGACGTTTATAGTTTAATTCCATATGGCACAATGCTTTCAATACCAGTGTTATAAATAAGGTTTTTTTACTCTCATCAAAAATTAGGTCGTTTCATAACAACAGATGTAATACTTTTTTGTCATCATATTGTCTTGATTTTTGTTTACTGAATCGTCCTTTAAAAAGAAAAAAAAACCTTTTTCATCATTTGTTTGCATGGCCTTCAAATTATTTTTAAGTAATTTTTTTTTAGTGTTTTATTTTTTAAAATTATTATTTGTTTATTTTTTTTTCGTAAGTTTTGTTCTATATATATATATATAATTATACATAATTCTTATAATTTTAATTTTATTTGTTAATGACCTTAATTGAATTATATAATAAAATGGTTGCGAAGTCTTTAAACAAAAGATAAATATTAAAAGAACAAAACTGCCAAAAAAAAAACAGCGCTGACAGAAATATGGTGCGGAACATTCTTGCTGTGTTTTGGTTTTACGATTTACAGTCAACAAACTCCTAGTCACCTAGTTTGCAACAATTTACACTTTGTACCAAACCTTCGTTGAGACAGGTTGTTTTGTTAAATACACAAAATCACCAGGGTGTCTACGCGCCCCTGAAGCTGCAGTGAAAATAATTCAGAGAAAGCTTTGCACGTAGTTTGAAGAAATCAACTCAACGTGATGCACGTTGAGACTGGTATTCCACAAACGACTGATTATCCGCGTATTATGTAAACGATTGTACTTGAAGCCATACAAACTAACCGTGGTTCAACACATTGCAGATGACGACAAAGTTGCTCTGCTGCAATTTTATGTGGAAATTATGGATAGACCTGCATACAACGATACATTTTTAGATAATGTATTTTTTTTTGTAATGAGTCAACATTTCAATCAGCAGAAAGGTAAACACCCATAACTCCCGAATACGGGATAGCGAAAACCCTCTTGAAACTTTGCAGCGAATTTGTGATAGCCCTAACGATAATTTTTTTGTGCCATAACAAACAAAAACTGTACGGCCCGTTCTTTTTCCGCAAGACAACCGTTAATAGTATCATTTGTGGACATACTTGAAAAGTTTTTAATTCCTCAGCTAGACGATGAGACCAAGATGGACGCCATTAGTATCAGTATGACGGGGTACTACTTGCTACCGTCTAGAAGTCCGAGATTTTCTTGATACTCGGATCTTGTATCAAGAAAGGTCGTGATCTTTCACGAAGAAAGAAGATACTCTTCTTGAGTATCAAGAAGGTCGGTGGATCGGTCGTGAAGGTCCACTTGCATGACCACCTCGCTTCCCAGATTTGACCCTGCTAATTTTTTTCTTGCAGGATTTCATTAAAGATCGAGTTTATGCACCACATTTGCCTATTGATCTTGTTGAACTAAAAATTCGAATTAAAGCCGCAACTGCAGAGATAACACCCGACTTTCTGGCTACAGTCTGAAATGAAATTAACTTCAGGTGGGATGTTTGTCGCATTAGAAATGGAAACCATACCCGAACAAAGTAAATGATAAACTTGATTTGTTTTTCTATGAAATGAGATCTTAACAGAATTTGTAAGGTCTAAATTAATTTTTATGTGATTTGAAAGTTGTGAAGTCTTTTTATCTCTTTTTCAAGTTCTGGATTTTATTAAAAATATTATATAGTTTTCGGGCGAGGGGATCAGATGGGTCTCAAAAGTTTTTAATAAAAATGTTGATTTTTTTTTTTTAACAGCAGTCATACTCTAAATATAGTATAATTCTGTTTATTTTTCTAATTATACATTGAACACTGCGTAACTCTTAAGGTAAAAATTTCTTTTGATCAAGGTGTAATATCGAACGAATTATTTTTTTTACTGAACAATTAAATTTTTTTGTACTTTTATTCTAAATACTGCATAATTAATTCATTAATATTTAAAACCTTATCTCGTGTTTGAAAAAAATCTATTGGCAAATCCGGAAAAGTAATGCAATACTTTTTGCCGGATTTTTTTTTTTTATTTTTAGATTAAAAGTTGCCCAAAACTTTTAAGAAGACAAAAAAATGGGTTTCAAAATGATTGACTAATTACAATATCTTTTCTTCCTTTCCACAGTAATTTCTATTACATTAATTCGAAAAGAAGTTAAAACTAGTGAAAAATAGTAATTCTCCAAGTTATTTTTGGTGATTTTTTTTTTTTTTTTACTACAAAACAAGTATTTACGAGTAATAATATATAAATTTGAAGGAGTTCTATATATATATATATATTCCATTTCATTCTCACCATAGTCATCTTCAATGAAAACAAAAAAAAAAAAATGTACGGTTAAAAACGTTAACAAAACGAAATATAATTAAAAACAAAGGAACGTATATTTTTAAAATAAACAAAAACATAAAAAACAGTGTTTTAAACATTAAAAAGCTAAATACAAATACCAATTCTTAATTCATAAATAGAACAGAAAGGCATACAGAGTAATCTGGCGGTAATAATAATAATAATGTGAAGGCAAAGAACTTTAAAGAGATGCATTATACCAAAATTTGAACAACTTACTAACTTGGAACGTTGTCAAGAAAGCTTGTTTCTTCTCTCTCAAGACATACCAAATCCTACACAACACATAAACAAGCTATATACGAGAAAGAGAGAGAGAGAGAGAGCGAGAGGGAGAGCGCAAACACACATTCATACACACAAAGTACGAAAGAGGGGAAAAAATCCTGACTTTATTTTGTACCTCCTATTCAATCGACGCTAACTCATTCCTACAATATTTTCAACCACAACTACCCCCTCTATATTCGATGAAATACCACCCATCTTTACCCACACCATTCAACGACAACGAAAAATTGCAGACGCTTCATATTTTTCGTAAAAGAAAGGAAGTATATATACGAAACTCCTATGTATATACATACATACTATATATATATATCTGAAAAAAAAAAAAAAATTCAAGTGGTATTCGATACAATTTCACTTCTATGCATTATTATAATATAAAGATTTTTTCCATTTTTAGCTTGATTACGCTAGGTGCAGTATAACATTTTTTTTTTTTTTGTTTTTTTTATTTAGAAGATATATCAATTTATTTAATCTTCTGTAGCTTTAAAATAACTGAAACGATTTTCATTAAATAGTTTTGTATATGCTTAATAACATAATCGCAACGATTGGTGTCGATATTATAAAAAAAAAAGACATACAGATTTCCAAAAAAGGAATAGCTATTAATAAGAATAATCCAATGGCAATTATAAATTGATTTAATGAAGTAAAATTATGTTTAAAACCGATGTTATTTGGCTTTTTAACAGATTTCAAAAAAGGAGGTTATGTATTCGACCCGTATATTTTTTTAATATTTGTTCGACACAGCTTGCTTGTTTTAATCGACGCAGCTACTTTTCGCGGTGGTACAATGATGTTCAAAAAATCTTTTAAACATAAAAAATCGGTCTGAGAATTGATAAAAAAACACCTTCCTCGTCGTCCAATGGGTACGTAGGAACAATGGGAATCGTGATATTCTGTATGTATACATCACGTTAGATAATGCTATATGGTGTTCTTTAGGGCAGTTAATGTGAGTTTCTGCACAAGATACATAGCACCGTTAATAAAATCATCAAAAATCAAAATACCTCGTTTTAAATCTTTTTTAGACTCAATATACATTATATGTAATATACAGCATCGGTAGGGACAGTAGGAATTTTATAATTCTATAGACGCGCATTATTTAACACATGGTCTTGATGTCGGCTTCCATTTAAAAAAAATATATATATATATTATTTGTTTCATCTTTTGTTACGCAATTAATAACAAAAGACTTTTTCGGATTTTATGAAATTTTCTTTAATATAAGTGGAATAGCATAAGAATAATGTCTTTGTACAAAATTATTCATATCAAAATTGCAGATAATATTTTTAGAAAAGGAAAATGGAGTGATAAAGAAGAGAAGGTTGAAGTTTCCATTCGTTAAGACACGTGGCCTTCCCACTAATCACAAGTCAGTCTATAATTTTCAGTGACTACGCTTAAGATACTTCTTTTTTTTTATGTTTAATCCATCTTCATATATAAAATTTCTCTCTTGAGATAGTTGCCACTGCACAGTAATGTATCCGGATACTATAAAATACTTAATCTCATATTGGTTTTCAATAAATTTATTTTTTATCGTCATTTCCTCAGACATTTTATTAATAAAGAAAATACTACTGGTCGACCTTCCAAAATTAACTACAATTCATTCTTTTATATTTAATTTTTCAATCTAATTGTAGAATTCAACCCGATAATAAGTATCAAGATTATGTGACGATATCATCAAGCCAAAAAGAAAATAAAACAAAACAAAAAAAAAACCGAAATATAGATGATATTCAGTCCTACAGATTAAAACTTGTTCCGTATAAAGGGACTACATAGTGAACATAATTCTTTCAGGAAGGAAAAAATTCAGATTACATGTCGTGGTCGCACTAAACCATTGAAACATAGTTTCTTTACTTACTTACCACCCGTAATAAAATGCCCTACCAAAAAGACTTCGTAATACACAGTTTAAATTCAAAACGATATGAAAAATTGCAATTACAGATGGGAAAGAAATGAAACAATTTTCATTTATAGAGAGAAAACAACTGACAAATCAACCATTTAACGTTAAAAATATCAACTGTAATGTAATATTAAACATAAAAGAGTTCAATGTCACTATCCTGTCGTAGAATAGAACGACAGAATACAATATTAAGATAATCTTACATGATACCTTCGATATTTGATATGTGCCATTAAATAAGGAGAAAGGAACTGGCTAACTGGTGACAAATTATATAAAACGGATCGACCGAAAAAATCAGGATAATGTTGTTAGAATCAAAAAGAACATACATGTGTAAAATGTAAGTTTGGAAAGAGAGCAACTTACCTAACATTATAAATAAAGGAAATCGGAAAGATTGATCCGCTAATATTTTAGATTTTCTACGTTACTAATACATACAAAAATAGGGTTTGGGAAAATTGTGATTAATTATAACTCTAAAATTTAATTATTATTATTATTATTTAACACTGCTTAATTTGAAGCTAGAAGCCTCAACTTATTAAATTTTAAAATTGTCAAGTTATTTCTTATTACAAGTTTTTCAGATCATTGCGTCTGCTCACAATTTTTGCCACTACACTGCGTCTACATTCAATATTACTTTCAAATAATAATTTTATTTCATATCGTATTATAACTTAATCTTTCGACTTAAATTGTATCAAACCTTCCATAAATATTACAGGAACTGAATTTATAATGAAATCCGGTGTCTGAAATGAGACTCAAGATTCTGACTTTTGATTGATTCACGCGCCTATTTATTCTAAGAGGTTGTATAGATCGGTTGAACATTATTCAGTCACCAATACAGAATCAAATATTTTGATTTTGATAACGTCTTAATACATCCTGATCACTCTTTATTTAGATAATAGAATAACTAAATAAAACATTTTCATGTTAAAAAATTCAAATATTAAAAAATTTAAAAAAAGATACAAAGTAACATTTTTTGTAGTCGGGTGTTTATTTGAAAGGGTATTTTTATAAATACCTTTCAATAGAATTAATTACAATGTTATTACTCCTTAAAAAGCAAAAAAATTCCACTTCTATAAAATTTATATACAGAATGGGCCACGAAAAAGGAGCCCTACCAACGGTCGGTAACCCAGTCAGACAATTGACGGTCAGAGCTTGGAAGGGAGGGATGGTAGGGGAGTTCTTACCTAGGAATGTATGTTCCCTTCCTTTGTTTCACTTTTCCATACCCTGCGCGAACTTATGATGTTAATGTTCAATTCATATTCCATTATGGTGGAGCTACATTCTTTTAGCCAACTCTATATAATACAATGTTGGTTTACACTAAACTGTCCTAGTTTTCTAATGGCTGTGATCCAAGTAAAATAACTTATGTATAAGAAACTCAAGAGTTGCTTTCCTTGAGAGTAAGATTTTTATATTACTCTAATTATACTGATATGCCAGAATATATTCGGAGGAGTGAAGAAAGTAATTTGAAAACAAATTTTTGCCTCATTTTCTCTAATACAAGCCTGGTAATAAATACTATCTTATTATTTTTTGAAATGGTTTTTTGTATTTTTTAAGGGAGAGACTGGCATGGCTGATCTGCTAAGAGAGGACTGATATATTTCAAATCGTTACCCGTTACCATAATAGCACTATGTATGTATATATATATATATATATATATATATATATATATACATATACAGGGAGCGGCAGAAAAAACTCCCGAATTTGCCACCGTCGTAGCTCAGCGCTAGCGGTAACAGGCGGGTCCGGACTGGTTCCATAGTGCAGATCTGGTGTTGCAACCCACCGGGTTGGTGTAGTGGTCAACACGACATCGCAAATCAGCTGCTTTCGAAATCTAGTGTGCTAAGGTTCAAATCCTAGTGAAGATAAAAATTTTTATACGGATTTGAATACTTGATCGTGGATACCGGTGTTCTTTGGTGGTTGGGTTTCAATTAAC
>JAAAKQ030005360.1:2054-18701 GCA_010016005.3 Zanna intricata | reverse complement strand
CTTCTCATCACTCATCCACTCTGCTCCATCACGATGCCTTAACGAATTCGACCAAATCGTAGTCCAGTAATCCAAAATTTCAGCGCCCGAAGGAGCCGCTGCAACCCGTACTCGCTGCACAACTGGTGTCTGTAGGTGCTTCTTATAGAACTCACGCTGGTTAGTTTTAAATAGATGTTTCTGTTCACGCCACATACAAGTGCATCCTGCAAGACAGCACTGCTAGGCGCTGTTTCAATAAATGGAGCACCTCAATAGTTGAGTCGTTTTCAGGGCTCCTATGGACGCTGACAATAGCAGCCCGCACTTTCTGGCTGGGGTTCTGGGCTGTCATAAATGTGGTCAGACGACCAATTTCCCTTCTCAGCTTGTTGGTCTTCTGAGTCAAACGAAACTCCCAAGCCGGCATCCCAGGTCTATCTCGTCCCATAGCTTCTCCAACACGCTGGTTATTAGCAACAATCACCGTGATTATTATAATAATCACCGTTATTATTATTCAACTTTATAAAAGCACCGTTAATTCCCAATAAAATGTACATATAAATTAAATGTTTTTAACAAATTAAAAAAAAAAATCGATGTTATCATCGTTGATCGGATCTCCTACGGTTAATATTCCCAAAGTATTTCTTATTTTATTTTTTTTTTTTTTGATCACTCTAAATACTGTTATACATAGGAAGACATAAAAAAAATATATTCGTTTTTTAAACTATGCAAAAAATAAAAGTTTTTTCGATACCTTGGGAAGGGGAAAAAAGTGGGAGAATTATTTTTTTTTAAATGGTAAGATAAACATGTACGCATGTACTGTATATAAATTTGGGATTATATTTTCAAAATTTTGAGAAACTGGACCCCAAAATTTAACAAAAAATGCCACATATACATGAGTCTCTGCACAAAATTTCATCAAAATCGATTATCCAGTCAACCTTTATAAAGAATACGCCAACACATGTTCACAGGTACAAACGCTCTTACGTTCAAGCATTAGCCACCAACTGTTTTTTTGTTTAATGGGGGTCTCTACGTCACTAAACATCCAGAAATCCAAAAATCCAAAAATTGTGATATTTTAAACAAAGTTTAATAGATTACTAGATTTACCATTAATAGATAATATTGCCGGCCTCCGTGGCCGAGTGGCAGCGTCTCGGCCTTTCATCCCGATCGAACACGTGACCGATGACGTCATAAAAAATGGCGGGGAAAATTAAAAAAAGAAAATGGCAGGGAAAAAAATTTTAATTAAAAGAAATGGCGGGGAAAAAATAAAAAAAAATGGCGGAAAAAAAAATTTTTTTTAAATGTACACGTGCTTGCTGACTTTGCATTAACCTTACTAGTTTACCAGTTTGAAAGTCTACTGGTAATAACCGAAAATTTTCAACGGCATTTTATTGCTTTCTGCTTTTTAATGTTCTGTTACGTATTACTGTTGATTCGAATTTTCGCAATCTTTACGCTATCTTCATTTAAAAAGGTGAGTCAAAAACATTTTAAACAAAATAAAGTAATATAATACCCGATGACGTCATTACAGAAAACAAACGACTACTATTGGGATGTAGCGTATCTAAATGACATTTAGAGCAAATTTCTTTATTCGGTTCATGGACCATAGACATTTAGAGCATATTTCTTTATTCGGACCATAGACCATAGACATTTAGAGCATATTTTTTTCAAAAGGACCATAATTATTCAAAACGACCATGGCTATAGACCGCCGACTAAATTTTTCGCTATAGAGCTTTTGCCCTTACACTCCGGTAGTCCGCGTTCACAATCGTGTAAGATGCACTTAGTTACTTCTTCGCATATTTTTGTTTCATTTACTGAAATTGCTCTCTTTATAAAAAAGTTAAAAAATGTGCACGTGCTCTAGTGGTACAGATACTTTCTGACTTTGCATTAACCTCGTTTACTAGTTTGAATGTCAAATAGCGATAATCCATTTGCAAAATTGGCGACTATTCACCCGCGTCATAGCTGTTTGTTATTTTCTTATCTCGTACAGGTAAGAAAGTAGGGTTGCGGTGCTTTCAACTACCTTTGAATAATTCTTCAAAAGGTCCATGACTAATAATAAAAATAATAACGATAATTTTGTTTGTTTAATTCCAGCAAATAATATAACTGTATCATTAATAATTTTAAATAATTGTATTTATATATATTTCTTTGTAATAATAATATTAAATTTTCCGCCTTCTTGTTTTATTATACAGGTTAGCCAAAGATAACTTTAAATAATTGTGTGTGTGTGTGTATATATATATATATGTCTGTAATAATAATATTAAATATTAATGCTTGTAATAATAATATTTAATTTTTCGCCATCTTGTTTTATTATACAGGTCAGCGAAAGACAGCTTTAAATAAGTGTTTGTTTTATTTATATATTCGTCTTTGTAATAATTTTGATGGTTAATTCCAGTAAATAATATAATTAAGTTCATGTGCTCGTTAAATATTTACGAACAATTAATATATTATTTAATCTCTGTATTATTCCGAGGAAAAAGGAAGGGAAAGGATCTTATATCTAGGAATGAAAACTATTTTTTCTTTTTAGCAAAAACGATTTATTAACTCGAAAAAAATTCTAAAACTAAATACAGCAGGAGCGTTAGATTTTACATATATATTTTTATTTTTGCAAAACAACAGAGGTCGAGTACAAACAGATGGACGTTAATTTTTTAAATTACATTTAGTAAGTAAAATAAACAAAACTTTGTTTAATCGTCATCTCGGTCTTATTTGACGTCCTCGGAAAACAGAGTTTGGTTCTCGATTTCGAGATCTTGCACGCGGTTTCAGGCAGAACATAATAAAAACTTCAAGCACAGATGCCCAAACGGATGAATGGAATTCTTGCCTGCGGTCTAAATTAAATTTGATGTTGACATTCTTCCCGCCGGATCTGAGATAACCAACTAACTCTTTAGGCGGGCGTAAATTCCCGTAACTATCGAAATAAACTGCGTTCGCACCACGTTTTTTATAACAAACCCAATGCGTGCCGGGATTAGCGACGCTGTCTAAGTTCACTATTCCCGATTCGGATTTGTTTATTCTCGACAGTAATGTTTCGTGCGTGAAAACCCCTCTGAAGTATGGAATATTCATTTTGTGCGCAAATTTCATCAGCTCTACAGTACAGTTCGACAGCAGTCGATCGCGAAGCTTACGCAGCGATTTTAGCGCCTTCCGAGACCTTAACGAAGGCGGCGGTCGTGGACCCGTTTGCGACTTGCGGATCGGCGTTTTTTTAAACCGCATCCGGTCTTCGGTTTGTACTGCTCGAGGTAAACGCCCTTCCCTTTTTTCTTTTATTGTATGTCAGTTTTCAATAATAACTAGACTGCATACTTTTAAAATTCATTTGAGCCTGTCATTAGTATAACAATAAAATACTTTTAATATTTTTCCCCGATCTGGAAAATGTTTAACGGTTTCAGTGAGTCCATTACATTATTGTTAAAACATAAACGTAACTAAATAAATTATAAGAGATTTGTACGGTTAGGCTGCTAACATTTATTAAAGGATTATGTTGTCGAACGGATTATGTTATATATGATGTCGAGATATTTTTTAAATTATGTACCGTTAGATGCCTATTATACGTGATGAGTTATTTAAATAATTGTTTTCTAGCATAAACCTATTGCGGAATAATTGTATAAATGTTTATTTATTGAAAAAAAAAAAAGAAACAGAATTCAGTGATTGGATTACTGTAATGTTTTTATAAAATGTCCCTATCATTTACAATGAAGAAGTGGATACGTGGAAACTTTCGTTCCTGCAAGAGAGTCCGGTAGAAAGAAAGCAATCTTTATTAAGATAAGAGTCTGGATTACGTATATTAGGACCGTGGACACTCGATCATCCTGTCCATGGGTTTTCAATATGTAGCTCTTCAGATAGTGTACCCCATAGGGTAAGAAAGTTAATTCATTATTAATGTGATAATATTTGTATAATATAAATTAGAATTGCAAGCAAAGTGATTAAGTAAAATTTAATTACACATCATCTAAAAGGCAGAGTTAAATGTTAAAATTAAAAGTTATTTTTGGAGAAAAGTCATGATTTTATGTAAAACACTTTGAATAATGTATATTAACTTCTCTAGGAAAAGTAACCAAACAATAAATTAGCATCATATTGCTATTATTACTAATTTCGAAACCAAGATTTCCAGAAAATTAGTCATAGACAGTTGCTTCCGTTTTCAAATTAATATACATTTCAACAGAAAATATATAGCTTTAAATGATAGTAAGAAATAGGAAGGAATCGTTGAAAAATTATGATTTATAACTAAAACATCTTCAAAACTCAGTAAAACTTCAGAACTCATTAGATCAATTACAAGTCAAATTGTCTTATGACATGACCCAGTTATCGCAGTTTTCAAGATAACATATATTATATCCATATGAAATATAGTATGTGGAAAGCGCTTTGAATTATTTAGTTTTTTATTATAAATACAGCCTGATTAAAAGAAAAAAAAGTAATAATGTAAACGAAAGTGCAAAATACCTCTTCTCTTATTCCCACGATACCAACAAAACAAATATAATAAATAAAAACAAAAAACAATAATGATAACTACATTACAAATTAAACAACCCAAATGAAATAATAACTTTTTGAATAAATAATTTTTATTTAAGTACTGAGAAAACAAGTAGAGATCATATCGAGAATTCTGCCATAAATACTCAATTTTAATTGTGAGATAATTAGCGGTAAGAAATTACGGTAGTTTGTTAATATTACCAGGCTGCGAAAGAAGGTATATGTTCTGCAAGATGTAATTGAAAATGGTCAAAGGGAAATAAGTGGACGGTCTGGAATCAATAGCACAGAAGGGTTGAAGAACAGTTGGAGGAAGAAAGTACAGTTTGACAGAGGGTTGGCTGGAAAAAATAAAAATGATTCTTATCGTTCACTACACAAAAATATAGAAACTGATCATATATGTGTAACGGCAAGCTATAATGACCGGCTCCGAAATTACTTTCTGAGTAATTTACTTTTTGTTATTTAGATAAGTACTCATGAAATTTAATTTTTGTACATATAATGTACATTAACAACAATCATGATAGTGCAGTATATTAAAAAAAAAAATTAAGAACCGGGCGTTCGTCTTGAAACCCATATTTTATTATTTTTTTTTAAGGCAACAGAACCATCGCTAAACATTAAGATTAATGTTTCCTACAATAAAAAATTGTTTTATTCATGAACAATCAGTTCTTTCATTGAAATGAACTACATGGGATGAAATTACAATAAATGAAATGTATAAATATTCTTGATTTTATTAAACTTTTAAATTTTTATTAAACTTATAAAAATATTTATGCAGTGAAATATTTCAGTTATTCCTTAACAATATTCTTTAAAAAAAAACTTTCAAAAGTGGGAGAGATACCTGCGTTACCTAGTAAAATTAAATTTAAGGAAAATTTGTCCAAATTTTACTTAACTATTGTTCATTGAAACGTTTTGCTAAAATAGACATACGAAAAAATTCGCTTAGAGATCATAAAAAAAATTATAATAAAAATAAATAAGAAGATACTTTTCATAAGTTTTTCAGGTGTTATTACAACTTTAAGTTTAATTTTTATTCTCTTCCACAAATATTTTACTAAACTAAATCTTAACTGATTAAAATAAAAATTCATAAAATTTAAAGAAGGAAATGTGATTCAAAAACATTTATTTTAATGAATTTCATCCTAAATTTTATTTTTAAAATAATTAGATATTCTATATAATTTCTTGTTTTTTTTTTGTTTTTTTTTTATTACTATTATCATCTTTAAATTCTTGTCAGACCTGGAAATTTTTCACACGCTACAAAATTCTTATCAAGAACAATAGAGTTGGACAGCATAGTCATTAGTTACCGGATAGTGAATTACTATTATATCATACGAATAACTAGTTAATACATTAATATAAATAATAGCTAAAAAAAAAAAAAAAATGTAGGCGTATATATATATATATATATATATAAAATTCTAATTAACTTAATGAGGATAAATAGTAGATAGCTGTGAGAGTTTTACTGTAATGCACTGTTTGTAGTACTTTAATAGTTACCTGTAACATTACACGAGAAAATACACAAGGAAGATATTTTTGCATTCCTTTGTACTTCTGGAGTTAAAAAAAGGGGAAATCGATTCTTACTTTTACTTTGATGTTAATTGTACTTTAATAAAATTATGCATTACTATTATTATATTTTATAAATAAGAATTAAGTGGTAAGTAAGAAATATTGACCTGTTATATAATCATTAAATAGAACTTTATTTTATTTTTTATCAATCAAAACAAAATACATGATAATTTGTTGTTGTTAATTTGTCATCAGCTCTAATTTCTTTTATAAAAGTGTGTCCTACAAAAGAATATCTACAAAAAAGTAATTTGAATCCTTTGGAAAATTCCACAAACTTACATTTCAAGCTACTCGATGTTTACTTATGAATCGATTCTTTTCTCCTACATTTCAAATTGTTACAACTTTTATTTGACCTGGTTTTCTTCATGCGTAGTTTGTAAACATCTTTTCTTTTAGAAATTATTCAACATCTAAACCAGATTAAATTTTTATACTACTTACCTCTTTCAATGTTGTCTACGAAAACTGCTTCAATAATAAGGAATAATTAATTTGCCTACTAATGTAAAACGATGAGGGGAAGTTTATGCATTACCTAATAATAATCCATCTGGTCTAGTTTAGTTGTAAATAACACTTACTTCAATATTAACAAGTTGTATAATTTTTTTTCACACTTACATAAAAACAAATCTTTTTGAAGAGGGATATTTATAAATTAATAATCTTTCAGACTTTAAGTTAAATATATTCAAAATATAGTTAATGATAAAAAATACCTCTTTTTTAAATTAACTTTTTGAAAAAATCTGTTACAGAAGAGCTTTTAAATTACGTGAAAATACTGAACAGAAAACAGGGCAGCATATAAATTTACATATGAACATACTCCTTTCATATTCAATGCTAAAATTGTGTGGTTTAATTAGAGGGGATCATAAAATGTCAAGAGCTGCATAAACCCGCTATACAAGATTTGACCCAAAAGCATGCTTGCCTTATGAAGAATATTGTAGAGATACAGTATAAATTCACATCCAGGAAACTAAAAAATATACAAAGCAAATAATTCAAATGCAAATCTCATGTATTATATAGATTGTATAGTTATATAGATTTATGCATAAAACTTTGTGACTCGAAAACATTCAAAACTACTAGTTTCATTGAAATTTATAAACCCTTTTGTAGAGAAATTGTGTGTGTGAAAATTTTAAGTTTAGTCAGCACTGATAAAGCAAATTTGAAAAAAGAAGAAATTAAACCAAATAAAATTAACGAAAAGTCTGTTTTCTTGAGCAGAAATGTGAAAGTTTTTTTCTTGCTTAATTGAATATTACCCTTATTCATAGTTTATTTCTTATTTAACTATAGATATCGTCAGTCTTAATTAAAGTCAGACATTTTAAAATACATAAACAGTTCTATATACCTTCCATAATTCCATAAGTTTTTCAAACTTTTTTTCATATTTCATATAGAATGAAATTTGTTTTTAATTTTTAAACAAATACCTACCTAAATTTTCCAGAATATTTGTAGGCGAGAACCCTATTAAGGAAATTTATAAAATTAAAAAATTAGAAAACGTAAAATAGTAAAAATCAGAGATGTAGGATGTAACAAATAAGTATAACTTTAAGAGTTACAAAGAACATAAAGAAAGTCTGAAAACTGCATAAAACTTTTTAAATTATTGCGATTATAAAAATAAAAATAAATTGCATAATTGCATTATTGTTATGAGTATTTTTATACAAATTTAAATACTTTACAATTAAATATTTTATAATAATGTATGACAGTTTTATTATATATAATTTTCTAAACTAATTTTTGATGTAAAGTTATTACAGTCGGAGTGAATAATTCTTTTAACCGCAAAACATATTTAAAAAAATAAAAACGTGGGTACAAAACTCCACTTTAAGGATAATAAGTATATTTAGCCTTGGCTATAGGATGCTCAGGGGAATGCGGAAGAAATAACTCAATACCAATTGAGAACGAAGGTTATCCTTTCTCCAGGTGGAGCATCCTGAAGGATGATCTTGTTTTTGAATGGCCCTGGGTCGTGAACGGCCCGGAAAGTAATTAACCACCCTAAAATACCATAAAAACTATTATTAAATTTGATAAATGTTGAATAATAATGAAAATAAATGTGTAGACAAAATGTTCTGTTCACATAACAAAATAAAGTAGTAGTTTTTTTTTTTTTTTTTTTTAGTAACGTGTTAAGCTACGCATATGATTTGTTACTATAAATATATACGCAAGTAATTGTTCTGATAAATCAGAAACTTTTCAGATTTTTTAACGTAACATTCAGGAATTTTTTTCCAAATATATTGCAGTGAAGAAGGATGTGAACGGTGGAAAAATACTTATTACTAATTACAAATTTTCTCTTTAAGTTAATCAGTTTATATAAAAAATAAAAAACCTTCAAGATTTTCTTTGAACTATTTTAATGGTAGAGATTTGTCATAAATAGTAAAATTATCTCATTGAATACCGTTTTTGATAAAGAATGGCTAAGGTTCAAAATTTTTTTGTTTTTATTTTTTATCAATAAGTTGCGGAGGAATACCAATTACGTACTCGGCATGTGGTCTTCATGGGGAAGTATTGGATTGGAATCCCAGATTAAAAACCCGGGCAATGCAGGTTCCGCAAAGATGTTAAATTAAGTGCATATAGTGCACTGCCTAAACCGCATATAGTGCACAAACCTGCCCACTACCGTCTAAATCTACTCTCACCGCTCTCCACCTCCCACGGGACATGACCCGCAATTTATTGCGTAATTGAGGTTAATAATTTGTTTATAAGTCAAAAATATTTAATTAAAAAAAAAAAAAAAAAAAAAACGAAAAAGGGATGAAGTATGATTCGAACCGACGTATTCCCTTGCAAGATCCAAATATTTCATTAATAAAAATTTTATCTGGCTATTAATATGAAACCAATGAAAATAAGTTCCACTTATGACATAATATTGAAAAGCTCTCAATGAGGGATTATTACTGCAGTTAAGAAAAAGTCTGAAATCAAAATTTCTTGGATTTTTTTTTATTTTGGGCTTTTTTGGACACTTTTTTTCAGTCGATTGCAATCAAAAGGGGAGGTGCACAACTAGATGTTACAACAGTCCTAAATTCAAAATTCTACGGCTAGTTGTTTTTGAGTTATGCGAGATACGTAGGCACGTTCATACAGATGTCACGCCGAAACTAGTTAAACTGGATTGAGTGATGGTTAAAATGGATATTTCAGTTGAAACCTGAAAACCGAATTTTTTCGCGATTACAAAAATTCTTTGCCTAATTTAATAGGTGTACAAAGAAGTCATGTAGTGTCGACATCAGATTTTTTAAATCTGTTTTCTTTCTCATGAATCTTTAGTATTTTTACTTCTTTGTCCTTCGTACACGGAAGTAAAAATATTAATTAATACTTTTTTCATATTTATGAATGTGCCATCATTGTTAAGAAGAATTATTACTTATTCTTAAAAGGTAACATTATTTACTTTTACCAAATCATTCAACACAACTGTTTTCGTATAACTCAAGAAATGTTTTTATTTGGGTTCAAAAACATTTTCACCATTTATTAAACTCGATTAAAAACATTTATTTTTAAAATAATTATGTGGTTTAAACAACATTGTTTGTGTAAACTAGATTCATTATTCTCTGTCGGTGAAATTTTAAATAATACTGATTAAAATATTGAAAAACATGTTTAATCTTCTGCGTTCCCTAAACGTGTTCATAAATATTAATTTTCATTAACGCCTTCTGAATTGTGAATTATTTTGTACTTATTTAGTTATTTCATGTTTTTTTTTTGTTTTAAATCATTCCATGTGTTAAAAGAAATGTATTTTAAATTATTATAGACTTAATCAAATCTATATTTTATTTTGTAATCGATTGTGTATTTTGTAATGCAGTTCTGACTAAGGTATTACCACGGTTTCCGATCTAAGAAAATTCTGGGACAGTTCCTTTTTCTCTATTCTGTAATGTATCATACCAACCGTTCCTGACGTGATTTATACAATTATTAATTAAGTGTTGAATGTATTATTATGTACAGATCAGAATAAATTATTTATTTATTGACGGATTAAATTTTAAGTGTAAGAACTATTGTAGAATTTTAAATATGCAATCATAAATTTTACCCTAGTTTTAAAACAAAATATGTGATAAATCATTTAGTAATAAATTTTAAAGCATTTATATATAATAAATAAACAATAAAAAACAACCAATAAAAAAATGTCACTATAAGCAATATACAATAGGAAGAATGTTAACTAACGAGAAGAGCAAACACGTTAAAAAATAATTAAATGACAAATAAACTAAATAAATGACAGAATAGTTTAAAAATCAGAACTAAAAAAGAGAATAGATAATATAAAACTGGTTCTTGAATATCATTCTTCTGGGTGTTCAGGGTGAAATAAAGTTCAACAAAGAAAAGAAATCTCCCTTTCAAAAAAAAAAAAAAACACTTGTACCAAATTAATTTTTACGAACTTAAATAACACATGATAACTGGCATAATTATTTTGATGTAATAACACAAAATAATTTACAATAAAAACTAGTTTGTTAAACAATTTCTTTCATTGTACTAAAAAAAACTAATCTATAGTATTCAATAGGAAAAAAAGTAATATTTATGATTTTATAAATTTACTATAAATCGTATAAAAAAAACTATTTTACAATCGTATTCTTCAGGAATATACAAGGAATATTTTGTAAGAAAATTTGAATAAAGATTAACATAATTTTAAATAAATGCTAATTTTAAAGCGTAATATTAAATGTATTTGATGTCTGACAAAAGTATTTATTAGTCAAAATTATATATCAGTCTAAATTATTTTAAAAAAAGATTTCATAAAACCGGTTCTGAAATTAATAAAAAAAAAGAAAAAAAGTTATTGTTAAAATCAAAACTTCCTACAGGTTATTTAAAATTTCTTTGTCACATATCATGCCACATTCTGAAGGTCACTATCCTTTCCTCACATATTTCAACATAAAAATTCACACATTTATTGATTTAAAATTTTACAAAAAAGTTTTTTTTAACAATTTATGGTGTCCTATTACAATAAAAATAAAAAAAAATTAAATTAAATTTTTAATCATTGTATTCTTTTGATAACTTTCGTATAATTCTTATTTATTTTCCTTGGCTCATAAATACCAACTAGATATTAACACAATATCTCTGAAATGAATTACAGTTTGTGATAAAAGTACTCTTATCATCAAAGAAGAAAATACAAATCATTTTAATAACACTCCAAAATATCTCCTATCACTAGGTAGTGTATTAAAAAGAAATTAAAAAAAAAGAATTTTGATTCCGTAACTTATGACCCTGTATAACTAAGAGAAAAAAGGTCGATACTGAAAATAATTTTGATAATTTCAACATGTATATTTGGTATCAGAAACTCATACAGTAGTTACAATGTATCTGGTTAATTTATTAAACTGATAACTACTAGTTAGCAAACTTATTTTAATGGTTAAACACTTTTTACTTTTCCAGCTGTTCTACTTAAAAAATTAATTCTCCTGTGATTTTTTTATTAGCATTTTGGAGTCTCTGAACCTGAAACTTTTAGAATGTACTATAAAAATTTCATACATTTCTGTATGCGGGTAAATATGAATGTTGGAAAATTTTATTACTGCTTTCACTTCATTTAATATTTTGTAAAAAATTTGTACAATAGATTCTTTTAATTACAAAAAAAAAAAACCAGATGAGAGTGTTTCATAAAAACTTTACTTTTGTTGTGCTTTTTAGCTTATTTTAAAAATATGTTATCAAAGTATGAGTCAATGTAATACCATTAAAAATATTAAAAAAATAAATTTAAAAAAAATGTACAAATTTTTGAAGCTTAATAGTTCATTGTTTCATCCTAACTTTTTTAATTTTTTTTTTTTTTTTTTTTAAGGAAAACTGTCCAACATAATCATAGTGAGAGAAAATAAATTAAAAAATGTAAAAATGTTATATTAATTCAAATTTATTCAGTAGTTCAGTAGTTAGATAAATACTGTAATTTAAAATGCATAATATAAATTACTTTAACATAAATTTATTGTTTAAAATTCAATTTCCAAAATTCTAAATCCACATAATTTAAGGACATACGAGTAAAAATAATTTTTAACTTTATCACTAAAAGAATTAAATTTTTAACTCCATGAAAATATCAAATACACTAAACAATATCATTGCCGGATTCTATAACAGAGGTTTGATTTGTTAACCGCTTGCCGCACTGTCAGACTAACACATTCACTTATTAATGGAAAATTGACACATTAATGGTAATTACACTATAAATTTAATTAAAGTTAACTAATTAACTAATCACATATTGCTTAAATAAATATAATATTTCAAAATTTTTCATTTTGATTTTTTTTCTAGTTATAAAATTCCCTTCAACAAAAAAAATTCTGAATGTGAAAAGAATGTAACATGTAATCACACAATTAGTTATTTTAATAAACAAATAAATAATACTTAATTAAATACCATAAATAACTTGTTTTACCATTCATACAGTTTAAACAATTTTTAATGCTTTGAATACAAAAAGAAACATTGTATAACATTAAATTAACCTATCCATTGCTACAATAAAATGATTTGAAATAATCTAATTTTATAATATTTTTTTTTTAAATTATTTTTTCACCCCTTCTTAAACAAACAAATTACCAAGAACTGTATGAGTAAACCCTAGCTGTGAATTTTTATATTTATACTAATGGTTCTCTAGAGTAAGAGAATGATTTGCTAGAGCTGTTACAAAACAGTTAATTTTGAGGTGTGAGCATAACAAAATAACACTCATTCATTATAACTCCCTATGTTATTCAAACAGATAACATCACTACAACGCTTAGCAAGTGTTAAAATATCAGCATTTATTTGTTTCACTGAGTGCAATACAAAATTTTTGTTATATAAAGGATACAATCACAAAATGATACTCAGAAAAATGATATCACAGATTTTTGAAGAAATCAGGACAGAAAAACTTCCATATTATTCAGTCAAATTAATAATAAGACATAAAGCTAATATAGAATACACAGGTACTCAGGAAATAAAGTAAAAGTAAAAAAGTTAAGTTAAAAAACACAAAACATCTATGTATTTATTCTTCATCAGTAATCATATTTTTTCTACATATTTAAGTTTTTATTATTAGAAGAACAAAATTAAAAAAGGTACTTCTGTATTAACATGGAAACCACTCAATTCCCATTATTTACTGTTGGTATTTTTTATGTTTATTACTGTATTTAGTTTAAATATTTCTTTTGTTATCAATAAGTAGCACATAATTTGTATATTTAATGTTAATTAGAACAAGTTAGGAAATAAAGAAAGCATTAGGTTATGTTTGTTTAGTTTAGTTTACACTGCACTTCATTTACAAGCATAACATATGATCCTTATTCATCCTCTGAAGTGACCTTATGTTCGTTCTGGAGGCTAAACAAAAAAAGTGGGAGAGGTTAGTTCAGTTCAGCCCATTGGGCTGGTTTAGTGGTTAACTTGCCACCCCAAATCAATTGATTTTGATGTCGAGCGTTCTAAGGTTCAAATTCTGGTAAAGATAATTACTTTTATATGGATTTAAATACTAGACTGTGAATTCCAGTGTTATTTGATGGATAGGTTTCAATTAACACATTTCTCAGTAGTAGTCAACCTGAGTCTGTGCAAGACTAAGTTTCATTCGCATTCATATGTATCTTCCTCATTCATCCTCTGAAGTAATACCTTAAGGTGGTTTCAGAGGAACAGAAAAAAGAGGGAGGTTAGTATAGTTCAGCCCACCAGGCTGATCTAGTAACTAACTTTTTTTTCATAGAAAGTTGGAAAACTTGAGCTTAGCCCACATATACTGGATGTGTGGAGTTCACCACCTATGCGGTGGGACCCACTTAAAACCACTTCCTCACGTAAGGTGGTGTTGGTGAGGTAAAGGCATTACCACCTATGTCACAGTCACACCAATCATTCACACCAATATTTACATAACACATTCATTCATCATTTACACTTGATATTTACAATTAACAATATTTACAGCTATGTACACTAAAATTCACTATTTACTGTTAATAATATTTATAGCTCAGAGTTTACAACACAACTATGCTAGCATCAGATGGCAGGAATACATCCCACAGGAACCATTGGTGACAACAATGGCGAGGTACCCCGCCACCAACCCCTGAAGGCTGGTGCCCATCACTATACTCAGCCAACATCTCTGTTGTCCCCCTTATGGTCCTTTTCCATTAGTTTTTGCAAAGCACCCTTTTAAACCACTGAGCACACACAGTTTAACCCTCACTGAAAGAAAGCACCAACTGCATGACTCTCCCTGGCAAGTTGAAATCGCCATGTGGTATCTCCTGCTTCAATCTGGGGCACACAAAGAAGGTGTGCTCTATCGTATCCACATCCTTACTATATTAGCACAACTTTGTGTGCCTTTAACCTATCCTACAAACATAGACCCCGAATGACCCATGGCTTAACAACCACTGAGCTATCCAGACATCCACCTCCTATGGAATCTGCGGACCCAGGTATCCACCTCTGGAATCAAGGCATAGGTCCAATGTCCAACCTTCATACTCTGCTACCTTTCCTGCCAGTCAGCCAATGTTGGGTTGTCATCACAAATCTGTTTTTATTGTTCTAATCCTAGTAAAGGCAGTTACTTTAATACAGATTTAAATACTAAATTGTGATACCGGTGTTCTTTGGTGGATGGTCTTCTTATAATTAATATATCTTATGTAAGATATGAATTGATCACTAATTAATATAAAGTTTGAAACTGAATAGGGATTAGATATTATGTATATTATTTTATAAGCTGAATCTTTATTTGTTCTATCATTTCTAGAACAAATAAGGCAGACAAGTTTCTATGTCTGCATATTTGCTAATAACATCTGATTTATATTGTGATGCTTGCTGCATACTTATATTTGATACATAACACTGGGGGTTGTTATTCAAGTCAAGCTAGAAATGTCAGTGAGTCAAGTAATGAGTAATGTAATGTGATGAAATTTTCTTCAGTATGAGTTCAGTTCTTGGTATGAATTGCTGTGTTCTTTAGTTGTGCTGGAGGTACATCATACACATATTTCAAAGGTTGTTTCATAACTGATACCATAAAATTAGGAAAAGATTTTTATGACACAATAACTATATTAGTATTAATGTATGTCAGTATTTATTTTATGGAACATCAAAATTTGTTAAGTTGTGAGGTCTCAAACCTGGGACCTTATCTGGAACTCCCAGGTTCAAATCCTGCTGAGACGTAACATTTTCACACACACTACGAGTCATTTACCTCATTCTCTGACATAATACCTAATGCTGGTTCCGTAGGTAAAATAAAAATGGAGAGCGGTGGATGTCCGTATGTTAGTGTATGTATTTCATGCTTTGTTTAGTGAACCCCATGGAGAAACAGTGCAGTATTTTAGGTAATTCAGTATATGTAAAATACACTTATATATTTTTATAATTAAGTAAGTACTTCTGTAACATAACATTTATTAAAAAATTTGAATTTTACAATCAATAAAAGTTGGGCTTGTCTAAATTCTCCTGATATTTATTATTATGTTTGAGAAGATTGCAACAGGAAAAATTGATGAAAACCAGTATCAAGTCTGCTGAAAACTGCTTACAAACATTATTTTGAATGTACCTGGAGTGCAAAATAAATCCTGGTCTCCACATGTAGCATGCATCAAGTACTACTCTAACCACTCTAACCAGATTAACCAGAGTAGTTAACCACTCTAACCCAGTGGTTAAAAGAAAAAATAGAGCATTTGCCTTTTGGCATACCTATAACTTAGAGAGAGCCTACTACTGTTACGATGACTGCTATTTTTACTTAACAAATGTTAATGGTTTCAATTCAAGCAATAAAAACAGTATTGCATGCTCAAGTGTTCATTCATTATGAGACCAGTAATTTTTGGTGCTGGTACTGATATCAATTGCTCCAACATTTGGAAGGAAATTGATTTTCCAGAAGGTTTATCGATGAATCCTCAACTACAATAGATATTAATTACACTCCAAAAGAATCAAATATTGAACCTCACCTCATCACACAAGCAGAACTGAGTGACCTAATTCATGACATGTATTTGTTGAAGCAGCATGCAGAACTCGTAGGTTCATGTCTCAGTGATTTGAATTTATTAAAGAAGGATAATAAAATTTCAGTATATAGAAATCAAAACTAAATTTTGCTGAAATACTTCAGAAAAGATTAATTTGTTTCTGCCATGATGTTAAGAGACCAGTGTCTGAACTGGACATTGAATATGTTATTCATGGTAGGAATTC
>JAAAKQ030005348.1:0-38490 GCA_010016005.3 Zanna intricata | reverse complement strand
ATGAAACGACTGGCACTAGATAGGGAATCTTGGAAAGCTGCATCAAACCAGTCAAATGACTGAAGACAAAAAAAAAACAACCCCCTCCACCATTCTTTAGAAAATTCACAATTATAAGTCAAGTCTTTTTTTAAAGCAAAACATTATGCATGAATTACTACAACTCTGTTCAAGTGTCTAAAACTCTTGAACAGAGTCTAAAAATTGTTTGATATTTTCCAAATGTAGTTGAGATTATCTAATCCAAAGGACAATTCTTTTGTTGCTGAGATTAAACATGCCACAATCTCATATAATCAGTGTTTGAGAATAACCTGAAACTTTGGTAATTACTTTGGTAATTTTTTTTCTAAAATAGTTGAAAAATATTCTTCTTAAAGCAAATTAATAAATTAAGAGAAGATTAAATATTAAAACAATAAGTCATGCTATATTTTTCTTATGGAAGAGATCAATTGTTCTAAACTCAGGTTTTCTCAATGTACATATTATACTAATAATTACTAAATAAACTTTGGGTTAAAGCCAAATGAATAAGAAACATAAAACTATACCTCATGTCTAGTTGACTTTTCTCTATCTAATTTTCTTTGAATTGTAATAGTACCCTCTTTATCAATACGAAATTGTCTTTTTGGGTCAGTTGATCGGTCTATACTATATATTACTTTTGTGTTGCCCCCTTCATCAGGATCAGTAGCATGAAGCCTTCCAAGAAATCTACCAATTGTTGCATTTTCTCTTACAGATACTTCTACTTCAGATCTTTCAAACTCAGGAGCATTATCATTAATGTCTCTTAATTTTACTACCACTCTTGATTGAGCAACATGATATTTTTCATCATTTTCATCAGTCTAAAACAACAGTTGAGAAGAACAATTACTATAATTATTACACATGAATATCATAAAATAAACTTATAAGCCAAAATCAAAATAACAAAAAAACATAATCTAAACAAACAAAATCAAACAATCTAACTAAACATAAGCAAGATATATTCTTAATAAAAACAGTCATATCATAATGTAAGTAAATCTAAAAACATTAAAAAAAAACTTTCAAAATGTGTAAATTATAACTAATACTTTCATCATCAGATCTTTATTTATTTAGTATATTTATTTTTTAATGATTTGTAAATAAGGAATTATTTCTTAAGCCAGCAAGGTCAATGTTGTTGATGGTATACAGAAATTGCCCAGACAAGCTCACCTAACAAAAGATTAGTTACTGGTTGCAATAAAAGGAAAATTCATCATAAAGATCACAAATGAAGAGAACATTATTAAAAATTGGATTATGTGAATATTAAATTTTAACAATAAAAGAATTCTTAACTACCCCTAACCTTCAAAAATTGAAGTACTAAATATACTCAAGCCTGTAGAGTTACAAGTAAAGTAGTGATGTGTTAAATATTATATGAAATCAATATTGGTATCAAATAATTAATAAAAATGATTATAAAAAAGTCTGCAATTGCAAATATATTTTACCATGAATGAATCATAAATTAAATAATGTACAATGTTACTGCAACTAAATTATAATTACTAAAATACTTGCAAACTCTTGTAATTTGTTTGGAATGTTATTTTCAACTGGCAAGCATTTTCTAAAAAAGAAAAAAAAAACACCAACCACAGCAAGCTGTTGGAAACTCTTAATAAATAACAGTAAGTAGCTACCAGAAGCACTCTTTATTGATCTGTTTATGATATTGTGAAAATTATTTTTAGGCTTGTAAACTCCAGCTGTTGTATACTCTCTTATAGATACTTCCATCCCAGATCTTTCAAACTCAAGAGCATTATCATTAATGTCACTTAATTTTACTACCACTCTTGATTAAGCAACATGATATTTTTCATCATTTTCATTTCACCTACTTCTGATTTCTGAAAATTGTTTGGATAAATATCACTAAGTGGATGAAACAGTTTGATTATAAGTAAAAGCAATTTACTATCTAAATCATAATTTAAAAAAATGGTATTATTTCAGGATAAAAAATTCCTTGGATGACTATTTAACTACAAATTATTAAACTTTAAGGCATGTGGCATTAAATGCGATGCATATTGATTCTCTCTATATTTTACGACATCCTTTTAGAAAATTAACTTTTAAAAAAATACATTTACTTATTCATACTGGCAAAAACTGGCTGATGGTCAATTAAAACAATTTTTATTTAAGGAGAGGTGAATTTTTTAATGTATGAAATATTTTAAGCCTGAACTATTTTAAACCCAGAAACCTCTAGTGGGATAGCACAGGCACTAACCACAGAAATCCAAGAATAATTTCAACTTTGCAATTTCAATGCACTGTTATACTTTTTTATTTTTTTCTATTTGGCAATCAATTAAATTTGATGTATATATTAACCACACACTTTATAGAATTTTTGCTTGTTTTCTGTAAACAATGTATTTTTTAATTTTGTCTCATGTTACAGTTTTTACCAAGATATCTGATATAACTGAATTTCTAAATTCAATTACTATTCAATTCAATTCAATATTTTTTTTACAGAAAAGATAATATCAAGAACAACAGTTGCAACATTTCATATTTTGTACTTACCTTATCACTAACTTCTATATTGAAGCGAAATCCAGCTCTCTGTAAAGGATCTTCATAATCCAGTGGTTTAGCTATTTTAAGTGATCCTGTACCATCAGGATTTCTTACCATAACAAATCTATCTGCACCATATCCACTACCTTCTACAACCTGAAATTATAAAATTTACAAATAAAGGCAAAGCCAAATCAAAGAATTATTAAATTAATTGCATGAAGTTTGAAATATAAAATACTCAAAAACTTATACAAACTGTATCACAAAGTTCTCCTGGGACTTTTATTTTCTATTCTACTCCTGAAAATAATGGAAAAAATTTATATAAATACATACCTTAAAATGGTTCATTTGTGAGTTACAGCTAGTGAAAGATTTTGCTTAGATTTCAGCTATTCCAGTGAAATGAGGTCGTATTGAAATCTTTTTATGTTAAATAGCAGAATTAGTGATTTCTTATTGTTTTTGGGCTGAAAAATTGAATAAAATTGGTTTTAAATCAAGTTTTCAGTAGTTTTTTTTTTTTTTAAGAAATCTGGGATGAAAATCAATAAATTAGGGTATAAAACCATGTTTTTGTGATTGACATATAATAACTTTGTTAAATGGGTAATAAACACATAAAACTTTTAAACAAAACTTAGAGAATGTAATTCTGAACAAAATGGTGCAGGATAAGTTGAATCAAATGAAGAAATGTTGGAAAAAATCAAATTTTGTTTAGAAACAATAAACTAGACATACTTTATACATACCATTTTAAATAAATGTTCAAAAGTAAGGATGCCATTTTCAACACTAACATTAAACACATAAAAATGAATATACATCAGCATATTTCTCTGTTGTAAATTAGTACAGCATTACTTCAATAGCAAACTGAATGTTCAAATTAAAATTCACAGAAAATCTCCCTCCACTAACAATAGCACAGTTCACAGTACCCGATATACTTAATGTACCTTACAGAATGATTTGATTTCAATACTAATACAGTATTAAAGACTGCTGATCTGCTGCTGTTATTTTATTACCAACTTTGAAATAATAATTTTTCAAATATTTATTGATTGCACTTCTGTCACTAATAAAAGTATTATTATCTAAGTAATTTTTTTTTTTGTTTTTTAACAACTTTTACCAATGAACTTTGTTTTTATAATTGTTTGACATCACTAAAAAAGAATTGATTTTATTTACATTAAATAAGTACTTTTCTAACAAATGTAGTAATGTATTGTTTCTAAATAAAATTCAATTTTTTTTTCTTTTATTCAACTTATGGTGCACCACTTTTCTCAGAATTAAGTTCTCTTCATCTCTTTATAAAAAATTTTATGTGTTTATTACCTATTTAACGAAGTTATACATCAAACATAAAAATCGAGGTTTTTTACCCCAATTTGTTGGTTTTCACCCCAGGATTCTGAAAAACCATTATATCGATGGTTATGTGACCTATTTTTAAAATTTTTCAAATTATAAACCATAAGAAATCACAAAAATTTTGCTAATTACCTCCTAAAAATTCTAGTACAATCTCATTTCACTAGGGTAGGTGAAATTTGAGCCAAATCGTTTACTAGTCATAATCGGCAAATAAAGACATATGTTTATATCTCTGGGGTGAAAATTTTCATTTTCCTCATTTTATGAGTAGAATATTATGAAAGTCCTGGGAGTACTTTGTGATACACTCTGATGTATAGTAATTTTGAATATTCATAAAACTAATTTTAACTGATGACTGAAAAATAGAAGCACATGAAGATTAATATTTTCCATGAAAAATTACTAGTTAATATTAAATTATCCATTGATTAAGTTGTAAAGTACATTCTATAGATAACAACAAACATGAATCTTTGTTGTTTCATAATTATAAAATATAAGTTCTCTTTTAAATAAATCACATTAACACTATTAAATAAATGAATAACCAAATCAATTTTAAGATCACACACAAAAGAATTGATTTATTTCACCTTATACTGAAACAAATTGAATTCATCTTCATCATGTACAGTCACTGTTAGAACAGGACGATCATTTGTTGGCATTGAATCTCCATCCATCTCATCAACTTCAGCAATCCACTCTTGTTTAGTAAATATTGGTGGCATGTCATTAACATCTTCAACACGTATAGATGCAGTACCAGTACCTGTAATAACAGATTAAATAATATCTATTAGTTTACTATTTGCTGAATAAAACAAACAAAACAACAAATAAACAATATCTAAAACTTTTTAAAATATTCTTGCATTGTACATGGCTCAATAAGGATATTGAGAGATTGGCAATTTAGAATGTTCATATAATTACAGTTTATTAGTTTAGTACAGTTTAGTAACAACATAATTACAAAACGAATCAATATTAATGAGAATGGTGATAATAATAATACTAATAATAATAAAACAATTAATGAAAAAATTATAACAACCAAATATTAAGAATAGTAATTACAATCGCAATAATAGTAGTAAATGATAATAATATTACATGTCGATAACAAACAAATCAAACAATTAATGTACGTCATAGCAGAATACATAACATAATCAAAACAGTAAACATAACATAAAAACGTACCATAATACATGATATAATCAAAGCAGTAAACAATCATAATATCATGCATCAAATAGTAATAAATGTGAGTAGTAATAATAACCTGAGATTATATATAAAATAGAATTAAAATGACTAAATATTGAATTTAAATTCAAATTTATTCCAGGTAGATAAATAGAAAACAGAATTCAGACCTATTAACAAAAGATGTAGCACAACCACTATTATTAACTCTTTTTACCATTACTCTTGTATTACAAGATACACAAGGCACACTAGGTAAGATAAGCATAAAGTTCTTTCACTAGCAAATACCTTTACTGTTCACAATAAAACTAACCTAACAGTTTATGAATGAAATTTTAGTATGTTATTCCTTTCACTTATGGTTTAACTCACTGACAGTATTTCATGTTACTGGAATAACTTGTCGTGTCATCTTAATGTATAAAACTTAATTCACAATGGAAATTTGCTCCTTCATCTGTTCTCCCGCAGAATGCTCTCACTGACAGATGTCCCACACTCTCGTCTTGCAGACTCACACCATGGACTCTCCTCACTGCACTGACATCATAAAGGTCTCGCTGGCCTGATCACAGAACTCTGCCGAACTCATAGAACTCCTGGCTAACTGACGTCGTAACATCTCGCCTCGCAGTTGACTTGCAGAACTGAACTCAGCTGAACTCTTCTCCAAGGTATTTTATACCTCTATACCCTTTACCTGTCGGACCAGACCAATGCATTTCTATGAAATTCCAAACCTGGTCTCTTCTCATGGTACAACCATCCATCTACTTAGGTGTGTCAGCAGACAGCATAACAAAACAGGATTGTTAAACAGACCTGTTAGCTTTACTAAAAGGCTTTTACTTTTTGTCCCTTTCTGGATTTCTCCAATTATTATATTTTCTACTACTTTCATAATAATTGGTAGGAATCCATTACTCAAGCCTGGTTTACAATATATTTGCAATGTCCTGGATATTACATTAAAATGAATTCCCCACTTTTGAGGTAAAGTATTCCCTGATGGTGACTTATTTAATGACCATCTTTTAATGATCTTATTTAGTGACCTTTTATTTAATAACCATTTAATGATATTTGATTATTCAAATATCACCACTGTAACTAAAGAAACAGATAATAAACTATCTCTGATGTTTCGAGAAACTGGAGAGGGGTTGCTCTTTAATATCTTTGATTTTTATTTAAGGCCATAGACATGCTACATCTGATTTTTTAATAAGAAATATGAGATAAAATATGCAGAAGAGGTTGTGACAATTAGATCTAGAAACTTAAAAAGTGTGTTAAAAAAAATATAAATGTTTAAATTAAAAAAAAATTATCACATAAAAAACTTTAAATATTGGTCCCCTTCAGAACACTCTCCTTTACTTCAAACATATTTATTTCACATCGTGTCTCTTTCTGAAGTCGTTCTAAGTCTTCTTCTGTGAGTGTCTTTAGTTGTTTTACCATAGCCACCTCTAAACTTTCTAAACTATTCAAACCATTCTAACCTTTCTAAACTTTTCAAGATACTTTTGTCTTTAAGGAAGACCTTTTTGAGTCTCTCATGACGGCATTTATTAAAAAAGTGTAATGTGCAGCATGATTGTACAACTCTAATGAAATTTTTAAAATATTGTTACATTTTTTTACCAACAAATGGTAAGGAATAAATTTCTAAATCCCTTGTAACATATTCAGATTTTTTTAAATATTAGAATGGAGCCATAAGAAACATACACATCATCAGAAATTTCCCTAATAGTCTTTTACCTGTTTAATCTAAAAAATTTGTTTATTCTTTTAAAACTCTTTTGGGTTTTTAATGCTGGATACCCTAATCTTTTCTCATCTTCAACTGATTCATAACCATTAAGAAATCAGTTGAACCATTAATAAACTTTTTCGTAGTCACTGCAGAACTACTATAAACTGATTTTAACGATTAGTGTATTACCTTAGCACTTTGAAAGATAATTCCACTTTAATGTGTTGTTTGTAATCTATGATTTATGACACACATTAAAACATAACTTCTAACTTCTTAAACCAATAGCTCACAAAATCAACTGAATGCAATGAACAAGTTGAAACTTGTTTTTTACTATTATTTAGGTTTGACATACTGATTCTGGTATTGAACTGTCCTGCCTTTCTTGGCAGCAGCATTTCCATATATATATATATTTTTTTTTATCAAATCTTGTTTGTATTTTTACACACAAATTATACTATTGTATAAAGTAGAATCAGATTAAGATCAATATATCCAATAAAATTCAAAAAGGATGTGTTACCTATTAAAATTTTGAAGTCACTGAAAATTGATTAATCTAACAAAAAATAATTAAAAAAATAAATACTAAAGTAAAGGTAAACACTGATGAAATGTAATGACAATCATGAAATTTTAAGAAAAAAATTTAATCTTATAATAAACAAAAATGAAACTGATATTAGAAAAAGAACATAAATTAAACTAATAAATACAATTAAATACTGATTTTACAACAATCATAACAAGATTTTATTGTAATCAACATCTCTATCTATGTCTGTAATATAATTGAGTACATATTACAAATTTGAAAAGGATTAAAATTTTTACTTCATTAACATTTTTAGGCTAAGTTATAATGCTTCTTTATGTCATGAAAGTTTTATTTTTCTTCTTCTTTTATAATAAAAATAATTTATCAGCTCTTTCAATAAGCATGTTAAAACTTAAAAAAAAAGACATAAAGATAGATGATTTTTTTTCATAGTAAGATTATTTCTTGCTAAAATTTTAACAATCTGTTACCTTATTTTTGTACTGTTTAATAAATAAATACAGAAACATTTTTGGACAATAATACAAAATAATAGTGGTAAAGAAATAGAAAGTTAATATATACAACTTAAGGAAAGTTATAAATTATGGTTACACTGCTTAAAATAAATCAATAACTGAAAAGCTAATCTAACAGATGCATCAGGTAAGATTCACTGTCAACAATGAGTGATAGCATGAACACATCATCAGTTAAGGTAATGATGCTTAAAGAATCAAATACAACCATTTCCCCCTTTCATTACTTAATGCTGCACTAACTGTAATTGTTTTTCTCTTTTAAAAATTGAAAGAACTTAACATATTAAATATTTTTATTAAATGCTTTTTTTATACAAAATATCTTTATGAGAAATTACTAATAAACTTTACATTTACACTCCTAAAAAAAAAAGTTAATATTTTAAATTTTGCTCAATTTCACAAAAAAGTTACATTTTATATTAATTATCATTAACAACAGTCATGAAAATAAAATATCTGAATTAACTTATGTATCTCACATAATCAAATTAGTGTTTCGCTATTCAAAGTCATGGTGGTAAGAGAGATGTGAAGACAATAAGGAACAGAGAATAATACTCCTTTATAAGTAGTTACAGCATAGTAATATATACTTGTATTACATGCCACAGTACTACATCACCCGTACTCCTGATCTAATCTTCCATTACAACCAATGTCTCAGTCCAAGAAGGCATAAGCTCTTTAAAGAGTATATTATTTTTGTAAGAATAAAGTTTAAAGTCAATGCTACAATTTGTCATATAATTAATAAAATATTACAAAAACAATGTTACCTTTAGTAAAACGTTAACTGAAAAAAATGATGAAGAACCATTTAAACAGGCATACTTTAAACCCATACAAGAAATTTATAACCCTACAACACAAAATAAAAACATTGTAAAGGTAAAAAATAAAAAAATAAATAATACAAAAAAAAAATATAGATAACAAGATAACATAAAAGTAAAATTAAAAAAATCACACATTTTAAAATGTCAAAAATCATTTTATGTTACTTCCATTACTAAATTAAACAATAATTAGTTAATAAAATAAACAGAAAATTAACAACAGAAATGACATAAAATAATGTAAAGTGTATGTATATAAATTTAAAAGAAAGAGTATCAGGCTAATGAGTAAATAGTTGATATCAGGTTAATAACTTGTACAAGCTACGTTAGAGAGATTAATTTATTTTATAATTAATTAAAACCGATTTTAAAATAATTGACAAAACTGATAGCTAATTCTATTTAAATGACTGCAGTTAATTTTTTAATAAAAAAAAGTATATGAAATCAATAGAGGGAAAAACGAATTAAGATGGAGGTTCCTCTGAGAATTTTTTTCTATGTAAATAGATGTTTCTATGTAATACATATTAATAAGGTTAGAATCGTTTACTGTTTTCTGCTTTAGTAGGATTATATTTTGATTTCCATTTAATTTAATAAAATTATATCAGTGGTAATAAAAAAATATTTAATAAATAATACTTATGTTAATCCCCTCTATAAACATATCCTATTTGTGTAAATATTATTATTAGTTACTTAAAATCAGTATATAAAGAAGTTAACAAAAAAGTAAACATTTCTCTGACTGTTTCTTTTTACTTTTTGTAAGTTATTAAGGAATAATTTTCTTATTTAATGTAATGAATAAAGAATTTGTCCCAGTATTACAGAAGAAAGTGAGACCTAGGGGAAATAAGAAGGAATTATGATAAAAGTAAATTCTATGCTTATGAATGAAATTTAATTGTTTATTCTTATACAGATTTATTTAGAACAGCTGCCTTAAAAAATAGTATTACCATTAAGACAGCCAAGCTCTATATGATGCTGGCACTAAAAGAATGAGAAAAGGATGAAACTTTAATCAACGGGTACTTGAAGCAGAAGTATTTACATTACAACCACTGAACAGCAAATTAATTTTTAGATAGGTTCAAATCTGCAGGTCCTTCCAATTAGATGGTGATCCACAAAAATCATGGGTTTCTTTATCCAGGATCTAATGGAGTATACATATATATATTCAATGAAAAATAAGAAATAAAATTCAAAAATATGAAAAATTAATGCATTATAAAAAAGGACAATAAATCCATTGCATGAAACAAAACTCTATCTAGTGGGGAATATTCTGCCTAGATTCCCTTAGGAAATTGTGGCATTTAACTCAGGATAAGAACAGCACAATACAGATTAATAATTTTGGATTAAATGCATCCAATAAAATTGCTTTTCTTTCAGAATGTTGAGAGCCACCCAAGAATACGTTTAGCTAAAAGAACATTCTTCCTTACTATTTTGACTTTAGTCAAAATAGCCACAGTTAATTAAAGGTAATTTAGTTAAGTTCTATTTCATGCTTAAGTAGTTTTGCATCCTTAAAAAAAAAGTTTAATTTCATAATTAATATTTAATGAAATTTAATCCGATTAAACAACAGACAGTTACTAGCTCAATTGCTGAAAAAATTCATTCTAATATAACTGAAAAAGTGGCATAAAACAAATCATCAATTTATAATTTGCTGATTAAAAATACCAAGCTACTGATGAGACAAGATCTGAAAAAAGTTTTAGTGATTATATGCAGGCAGAGAGAACTTTTATTTATACTCAACTGTAAGTCAATTATATTATTTTATTAAGACAGTAAGGAACAAAATAAAATTTTGATCATTTAAATTTATTCAAGTTTATTTTAAAATTACTGTACCTTTGAGACCTCCTCCATCCATTGCAACAACTTGTATTAAATAATCAGGAGTTTTTTCTCGATCAAGACAGCATATAGCTGTTGTAATTACACCAGTTTCTGGATCTATCCTAAATATTGGTGCACCTGTATCTTCTTCTATTACATTTTTTTCAATTGAGTATACTAAAACTGCATTTAAACCTTCTTCTGGATCGTCATAATCCACAGCTGTCATTTTCATTACTTCTAAGCCTAAAACAGATATTAAGAAATAAATAAATAGAAATTAGAATGAGAAAAAACATAATTGTTGTTAGTAAATGTTTGAAATGATGATGGTAAATGGTAAAATATTCCTTTCTCAACTTAGTATACATTACTAAGCACAATGAGACCACCAACCATCAAAATGTAACTATACTCAAACTCTACTCAAAATTTGGTCTTGTATGGTGCTTTGGTCTAGCGCAGGGCTCTAGAGGTTGACAGAAACAGATGCCAGTTAGAGGGTATGCAGAGGAGGATTACCCTTTGGATAGCATACCCCTATTTCTCGGCTTTCACTGAAGCGATCTTGGTGATTACTGGGATCCTCCACTGCAACAGCTGACTAGACTATGTGTGAGGACCCAGGAAGGAGTGCGCAAGGAAGACACGCTCAGTGAAATGCTGATGGAATGACAGTCTAGATGGAACATTTCTGGGGAGGGTCGATGGACCCACCATCTGATTGAAGAGATTGGGCAATGGTTCAGAAGAGGGATTTGGTGAGTTAACTCCCACAGGACAGGTTTGCTGTCCTTCACCCCATTGTTGATTAATTACAATGCTATTAATACCCAGATGTCAACACCTTTAAAAAAAAATAAAAATACCAAAGTAAAAGGACTATTAACAGTATGATTTCGGAACAGGTTTAATACTTTTCTCCAAAACTCCATCTGCTAGAAGATTTAGTGAAATAAACCCATTCGGTCCTCCATGTGGTCTGTCTGGATAACCCATTGGGACTGGAAAATCCCAGTAGGTGAACCAAATCGAAATCAAAAGTCACAAATTCATCAATCACCAATCATACCTCACATCACCTCCTAGATCACATCTCGAGTTGTAAATCAGGAATAATCCCACCAAGGTTAAAAAACTTTGACAGTCAAATATGGAAGGTCTTTTAAAGAAAATCCACCGTCTGGCAATAACTAGGAAAGAATGCACTTGGATTTGGTGAGCAGTCACTTGAAAGATAATAATGAATCGGAGCATCTGGAAAAACCTTTGACCAGAATGCAATGAAAACTAAAATTTAAACAGACAAAGTACATAGCAACACACAACATAAATTCTCTCATGCAAGTGGGAAAATTAAAAACTTTTATAGACATCCTAGACCAAAAGAAAATACTGATAGTTGGTCTACAAGAATTAAGAAACATAGACCAGGACCCAATGGAATCCCAAGGGTACAGAATATATAAGGGGATTCCAGGAGAAAGAGTGATGAAATAATGCCCACAATTTAGAACAGGATTCATAATAAATCTATCGCCTCTAGAATAGCCACTCTGACAATAAAAACATGAAATAAGACATATACGATAATTAACAGACACGCTACAACAAATGTTAAAAACCAGAAAAAAACAGAGTAGAAATGGTTAAAATAAAGATAAAATTTTCCCACGACAAAGAAAAGATGTAGTAAGACAAAGAACAAAAGAGAATATGAACCCAGTAAACTTATAGTAAACAAAAATTATAGGGACCAAAGAGAGAATATAGCAAATACAAACAAATTTGAGGAAATAATACCCAAACTAAAATTAGCAGCTAAACAAATAGTACCTATAAATCCCAAGAAAAAATATCAATGGTGCGACAAAAACTGCAACAAAGCAGTAAACGACAGATATGAAGCTTGGCTAAAACATTAGAGCCTATAAACAGAGAAATCGCACAATTTATTTAGCAAAAGAGGAAAGTGACGCAGAAAACAATAAGAAATATCAAAGACAACGCAAAAATAAAATAATAGAACAAATAGAAATAAATTACAACAAAATAAACTCTAGGGACTACTGTAATCTATTTGAAAATCAATTGAAAAAATACGAACCAACAACACTAATGTTGATAAACAAAGAAGGAAAGGTAGCACATTACAACAAAGAGAATGCAGAAATTTTGGCAGAAACTTTCAACAAACTCCTAAACTGCGAAGAACCAGAAAGTCTACTAGAAATAAACACAGATACTCCAATTAAGATAGAAGAAGGGAAACTAGGGCCCCAACAATTAAAGAAGTAAACCTGGCCTTAAAAGGGATGAAAAACTACAATGCAAGTGGTGAAGAACAAACCGTAGTGGAAATCTGGAAAAACGCTGCTCAGTCGGTCAAAAAACTCTTACACAGATGGTTAGTGAAGATACGGGAAAAGGAGGAACTTCCCAAACACTGGACCACAGCAGTAATACACCCATTTCATAAGAAGGGAAAAAGAACAAGCCCAGACAACTACAGAGGGATATCATTACTAGATTGCACATATAAGTTATTATACATGATAATATACAACAATTGCAAAGATCAACTAGAGAACGAATTAGGGGACTACCAAGGGGGGGTTCAGACCACGAAGGAGCTGCCCAGATCAAATAATAACACTAAAACTACTTAAGACCATTACAAAACAAAAACAAATGATAATGACGAACATCAACTTCAGAAAAGCATACGACTGCATTCATCCATCCATGCTGAAAATACTGAGTTAAAATCTGGGATTAGACCTGAAATTAGTCAGAATGATTAGGCTAACGTTATCCAACACTGAATCTAAAGTTAAATTTAGAGGAGACCTCTCAGAACCATTTACAATAAATACAGGATTAAGACAAGGAGACGGAATGTCTCCACTACTTTTCAACTGTGCCCTAGAATACCTGATGAGGGAATGGTACAAGATACCTAAAAACAGCAAGTTGGGATATTAGAGAGACAAAATGAAACTTAACTGCCTAGGTTTTACTGTTGATCAGCAATACTAGCAAACAGCATAGCAGAAGCTAGACAACAGGTAACAAGTGTAGAGGAAATAGAAAGAAAGATAGGTCTTAAAATTTCTTTTGAAAATATCAAAATTATGGCAATTGACCCAGTGGTGATAAACAGTGTAATGATGAACAAAAAAAAAAGTAGAAATAATGGAAAAATTCAAATACCTGGGAGAAATAACAACCTATAATATCAACGAAAAAAAAACTAGGAAGAAAGAACCAGAAAACTGACTAGAACTCAACAAATTACGAAAAACACATAAAACCAAAAGTGCTACCCATAAACACAAAATTAAGACTTTACAAAACAGTGGTAAAACTTGAAATAACATACGCCAGTGAAACACTCTTCAAACTAAA
Source organism: Zanna intricata (assembly GCA_010016005.3). Classification (NCBI taxonomy): domain Eukaryota; kingdom Metazoa; phylum Arthropoda; class Insecta; order Hemiptera; family Fulgoridae; genus Zanna; species Zanna intricata. The sequence continues at coordinate 24,327 of JAAAKQ030005348.1, read as the reverse complement.
TCAAAATAACAGAACAGAACTGGTAAAAAATTAGAATTGAAGAATACTAAGAACATGCATAAATAAAAAAGCCAAGAAAATGGAGAATGGAGACAAATTCACAATGAAAAACTCTACAAAGAAACAGAATTCAATTCACATACACCACGAAAAAGAAAAGGATTTCATTCTGTGAACATTTAATGAGACTACCAGAAACTAGAATAACAAAGGAAATCCTAGGCAACCTATGGGAAAAGAAGTGTGGTTTAAAAAAACAAAAGAGGATATGAGAGAGGCTGAATTAACTATAGAGGACTTGATTGGAAAAACAAACAAACTGAAGTCAATAATAAATGACAAAAACAGTAGATTCAAAATTAAAGAAAACAAAACGGGTCTGGTTAAAAGAGAAATTTCAGATGAAGTAAGAGAGTAATATTCTGACAGAATAAAAAAATACTGGGAAGATAAAAAAAGCACCCAGGAAAAAGAAAAATTATTACCAAGATCCAGAAATAATTGACTAAAGTGGTCCAATGTGGCCTCAAAAGCACAAAAAAAAAACATAAATTAAGATTTATATAAATTTATATTTATTGGTATTATAAATAATATTTCAAAACTTTAAAGTGTTAGAATAGATATTAATCAGATAAATAAATTCTCATCATACCAATCATTGCAAATGATGATGGAGAAAAAAGAAAAGAGAGAAAATAGTGAGTAAAACAGGTAAAAGAAATGAGATTGAGATTTGAGAACAGAAAATGTTCTGTTGTAAATGAAATGTTTTACTTATCCCAAATACTAAATGTTCTATAGCTCTCCATGCTATTTATGTTTCTTAAGTGCTTTTTAAATGTCTAATAATAGTGCAATAACTAGTATCATTAAAATAAATCAAATAATTAAGTTTTAGTAATTTTTTTCTAATGTGTTGTTTGTATTTACTGATTACAGTAAGTAAATGCATTATTCAGAACTATAACAAGTGCTTAACCACAAATGACAAAATATTAAATATATTAATAGTACACCATAAAAAAATGCACTATTTATATAAATAAATTTTATAAAAATGGGAAGAGTGTAAGAACAATTAACATTATAATATTGATTATTTTATAGTTGCACAATGTTATGCAGTAATTTTGAAATTTCTTAAGAAAAAAAAAATATGTATAAAAATAGATGATTGATCACCTCCAGTTAAATATTTCATTTTCCTAATATGTTATACTTTATGTAGAGTATAAAAATACAATATACAATGATGAAATTGAATATTCCAATATATAATATACATTATTCCATCACACATTAGCATATTACAAATAGTCTAACTTAACATTTATCAAATTCAAAAGTTGATAGCAAAAGGTTAACATCATTTAACGCCTGGAAAATATAGGTTTTTACATGATATGTTCTTATCAAGTAAAATAGTTCTCCAGTCAGAGAATAAAAGAATTACATATGATATTCTTTTAGACAAAGCATGGGATATTACAAGTTTAAGTAAAAGTAAGAAGCCTAATAGGTTAAAAAAAAAATGGATAGCATAAAGCTAGATTAAAGGAATTAATGAGGTGAAATGAAAATACATACAAAATCTTTGGTCAGAATATTACAGGATAATTAACACATAATTTGAGTATATTCAAACCCCATGCGTACGACGACAGTAAAGATTAACACACAAATCTTTTTAACAAATTTGAGGGGTATGTGTAATATATTAAAGGAAATGAACAAGATAATATTGGGAAACTGGAATTCTCTTACAGCAAAGGGCTTAAGTCATAGTGTAAGAATCAGTAACAGTTCTAAGAGTAGAAAATGAAGAAAGGCAAGATCTGTTTCCCAAAGGACTGGAACAAAGATGAAGCCTATTTCTATTACTTTTGAACTTATACATAGAATAAACAAAATAGCAATTGAATGAAACATTTGAAAACTAGATATCTGTCAAAGAACTGAAATAAAAATGTTAAGAATTGCTTACAAGATTAGCAAATTCTTAGAGTAGAATAAAACATATTCATATACAAATACTGAATTGTACAGAATTAAAAGACAAAAATTCGATTTGAAAAATAACATGAAAACAAAGGTAATGGAGTGAAATAGAAAAAAATAAAACCAGATATTAAATATTAGGGTAGGAGAACACAATGTATTTGAGGTAATGTAATTCATTTAAACTACACAGGATGGACAAAATAATGAAATAATTATAAAATCAAAGTTGGCACACAAGGGCCTTCATACAAAGAAAAATTTTTTAGCATTAAATATAGGTTTAAGGATTGGATAAATGCTCTTGAAAACATTTGTGTGGAGTGAATTCTTATGATATTCAAACACAACCGGTAAGAAAACAGAAAGGAAAAGACTAGATGCCTGAGAAATTTGGTAGTGCAGGATGTTAAAAATTGTTAGATCGATAAAATTCATAATAAAGACATCTTTAGATCAGCTGGAGAAAAATAAATTTTTGACAGAGTCTTTTAGTCGAATTAGCTTGATGCGCCATGTATTAAGCCATCAGGCAATTTTATTTGGTAGTGCAGGGTAAAGTGGTAAAGATAAAGTCAATAGAGGAAGTCTAAAAACTGATATGTTAGAAAGAGGTACCTGAAGATATAGTAAGAATGATAGGATTAAATCAATTCGGCTGATCAGGGAGTAATAGAGAATAATAATTTAACCAGTCCATGGACTGGTAACTTAAAGAAGTACTCCATGAGTTTTTTTGTGCACGCATGTGCTTGTGCGTGCAAAACATTAGTAAACATGAGTGCATTACAACTGCTAAGTAATATTAAATATTGGATAAAAAATTATTTATAAAATTAAAAATGTTTTATGTATCATTGTTAGTTTAATTCCATATCAACACAATAAAGTATTATTAAAACATTTCTTTTTCAATCAAAAAAGAAAAAAACTTGTTTTTTCTCTGCCTATAAAATATGAAAACATTACAATTTAATATAACAAGAAGAAAACAGAAAAAGAAAATTTACATATTATTTTTAAATAATACGTAAATTAAAAGATAAGTCTACTAAAAATATTTCTGATGTTATATGATTTAAAAAAAAAAAATGTTCAACAAAATTGTAACAGGCTTTGCTTACTTATTACTACTTATATTTGTTATAATCGTCATCAGAACTGCATTTCGAGTATTATTCACATTTATATCACTCAATCTGCTAATTGTACTGTCATCCAAAACTTTAATCACCTTTGTGGCACAAATCTTAATTTAACATGTTTTTAAACAATCATACAATATAAATTAATACATCAAATTTGCAAAATTCTTAGTACAATCTACAAATGAAAAAAAAAAAACATCAAAATTACAACATTTTTTTGTGGAATGAGAATGTACCAATGTACCATGTATTCCTAAGACTTCAAATCAATATTGAAAGTGAAGCCTTCATTGATGAAAAATTATAATATAATTTACAAACATAAATTAAAATTATTGTAAAAATTTATGCTGTATAATCAAAAGTAAAAAATGTTTAATGGAATTTACATCATTAAAATTTACAAGCTAAAACATAATTTTATTTTGTACGAGTATGTATTATTTTATTATACTTTTTATTGAATAAAATTAAAATTTTTGTTTTTATTCTCTTTCTCTCTTATTTTGTACTTTATAGAAGTTAAAAGAAATTATTTTAATTACCTTCTGAAAGTCGGACACTTTTTGTAGATTTAATACAAATCATAGGATATTTATTAAGTTTAAAAAAAGATTAAAAGAAACCAGTCTTAAGTGGAAAAAATTAACTTAAAAAATATATTACTGAATAGGATATTAAGGTATTTTAGAAGAACCATTTCAAGTGCTAGGAAAGGAGCATATTTCTTTAAACAATGGAAATGTGAATGTTGTGGGTCAGAAGTTTTTTATTATTATCTGCTGGAATGTATATAGAAAGTTCTCAAATTAGTAAAATAATTTTATTTTAATAAATAAAACTTTTTTAAGTGTCATTACTTTTCTTAATTCAACATTTTCTTGAATATATATATATATATTTATTTATTATATAGTAGCCTCTTAAAATTCCAAATGAGTCTGGAATTTGAAGGCAGAGACCTTTTGAACTGAGACTTTATTACTCCACCATAGAAATAGGCACATTACCAAAATACATCACTTTAGAATCATTAAATTATTATTTATAAATTAGATAGAGATGTTTATGGTAATAAATCTCAGTATAACACTAGCTTTTAAACATATATTGCATTTAATGAAAATATTAAAATAGTGAATATGTTTAAAAAAAAATTTGTATAACTTTTTTTATAATCTTGTATGAATATGAATGCTGTACTGGAAAATCAACAATAATTAAAAATTACTGTATGATGCTTTCCACTAATTTTTTTCCCTTGTCAATATCAATTCTCCTATAAGATTAACAATTATTCTGTTACATAATTGCAAAGAAGTCGAGAAAAAAAAAAAAATCAAGAAATCAAATGAAATAAATAATAAATAGCAACAGTTTTGAAGAAGTGCATAAATAGGCATTCTTAAAATTGGCTAAATCAGCTGATCATTTTTTGTTTTTTTAACAGGTTGCTCACAGCAAGTTTGTATCTGTTTTGTTTTTTAATTTTCAGTTTTTGTGTTCTTTTGCTTTTAGTTTTAAGTATTGTCTTTTGTTATTAATTTTATGTTTGTGTTTTTTTTTTGTATTTATAATTTTTTTTAATAAAAGTAATGTTGATGGTTTTTAAATCTAAATACCATTATCTTTATCTGCTTAGTGTCCGGAACTACCATAAGGTATTACTTCAGAGGATGAATGAGGAGGATGTGTATATATGTGAATGAAATGTAGTCTTGTACAATCTCAGGTCGACCACTCCTGAGAAGTGTAGTTAATTTAAACCCAACCACCAAAGAACACCGGTATCCATGATATAGTACTCAAATGCACAATTCGACCTGAGATTGTACAAGGCTTCATTTCATTTACATTCGTACACATCATCCTCATCATCCTCTGAAGTAATACCTTACGGTAGTTCCGGAGGCTAAACAGATAAAAGATAAATCTAAATACCAATCTACTTTTTGATCTTTATCAGTAAACAATTCTTTGATGAAAAGCTTTTGTCATGTAATAACATTGAATAAACAAAATAAGTGCATAATACAGATACAGATTTACAGTTGACCTGTGTTGGAAACACAATAATTTTAAAATATAACCAGTATTTAATTTAAATGATAGTACAAAACCAGATGCATAACACATTCAATGTACATAAACATATATAGAGAGTTAAATAGTTTCCTAAGGCTATTATACCCCTATTTTACTTATTAGGATGATTTTATATAGAAACTTGGATTTTTCAAATCACTTTATTTTCAGTGGTAACAATATTATTTCTAAAAATAAACATTGCCTTCCCCCAAAAAAATGACAATAAAAAGATATTTCTAGAAATTATTTAATTTTCTTTGTGTAAATACTTTATTAAAACTGAAATTATTTCATTGAAAGAAAGGTAATTTCATTTTTATAAAGCATGTTTTAATAAGATAATAATTTTATTAAATTATAAGATAATTAATCTTTCTAAGATACAACACAAAACAAATGCAAGGTGATACTAAAATAGATGTTTCAAGGAATACATTTTAAGCAAAGAAATCACATCTTTTGTTTGGGATGCTGGATCTCTCTTTTCTGTTTAGTCTCCAGAACCACCGTAAGGTATTCTTTAAAGGATGAATGAAGATGATGTGTAAGAATATAAATGAAGTGTAGTCTTGTACAGTCCCAAGCTGACCACTCCTGAGATGTATGGTTAATTGAGACCCAACCACCATAGAAAACTGGTATCCACGATCTAATATTCAAATCTGTATGTTAGTAACTGTCTTTCATACAGATGAAAGACATCTGAACTTGACCAGAATTTGAACCTTAGAACTCTTGACTTCAAGATCAGCTAATTTGTGATGATAAGTTCACCATAGACCAACCTGTTCGTTGGTTACTGCATCTCTTCTATACCACATCTATTAACTATTATGAACACTAATAACTGTGCACATCATATGCATACATAAGGGTCTTAAGCTACAATGAACAAGCCTATTAAATACTGTGTTTCTTTGGTTTCTATGAACAAATTTGATTAAGCATTATTTATTTTTACTGAACAAACAGAATAATTTAAAACCATTTTGATTTAAAGATAAAAAATGAAAGCAAAATATATGAACATTAAATACCTTTGCTTGGGTGTTAGTAATAACAACTACTCTTTTGTAATTCATACTTAGTGAGAATTCTGATGCTATGCACATAACAAAATGATAAGATAAAATGGAATTAAATGTTACAGATAAAAAAATAAGTATAGAAAATGAACTGTTATTTGTCATCACAGAATAATAACCATCAAATATTTTACAAACATTCATAGTGTCATTACATCCAAAATGTCATTAACAGAATAGTAAATTTAAATATATTCTTACAGACATTTGGTGCTTGGTAATTAATTTAATTAAACAGTAAGATAAAATGCATTTTGTAAACAATATGTCTAAGTTCTTTGACAGTCAATCAGTAATTTGCATGCACCAGATCATTGATTTTCTGAACGTAGGTGTCATCAGTTGAAGTCAAAGGCTTTGCTGGTCGAGATTTATCTTCAATTGACTAATGACTACTTTTAAATCATGAAACCCATTTGTAACATTGCATATGGCCCAGAGTATCATCTCCATAAGCTTTTATCAAAAGTTAAATAAAAGTTTTAGAAGTTAAATAAGTTTCCGATCGTTCTTATTCATTACATTCATTTTCTCCTCAGCTAATTTTGTAACATCTGACATTAAAAATGTTGTCTTATTATTGCCAACATATCTTTTCATAGCCAATCATCGCCATCTCGATAACATTTAAATCAGGATGGTGAGGTGGAAGTTGTAGAAGCTGATACCTGTGCTTTTTTAAAAGTTCATCAAAATGGTATTTTATTTTTTAATTTCTATGTGATGTAATTATGTCGTACAACTCTGGTCTTAACACTGCTTTATTAAATAAAATATTCTTCTTTTCTAATAAATTAATCATGCCACTTTTCCTCACATTTGAATTAAGAGGGTTCTCTAAAAGTAAACTGTGATATGGCGCATTATTGATAACAACCACTGACTTCGGGAAAAGACCAGGTATTTATTTTTCAGATGCCCACTAATGAAACTGTTGTTGTTGACATTGTTGTGAATGTCACAGCTTTTTAAACTAATTTTCCAAGTAAACATCATGTTTGGAAAGTCCCATTTCTCCTCCAGGATGGAACTGTGATTTACCTTTAATAATCAGGAGGATTTTACTACTGCGTCATCACTCATGTGACTACAATTTTTTTTGTCAAACAGGATGTGGAAATGTACAATTCTTTCAAACAAACAATCAAAGAATTTTCTTTTCTGCGATTGGTAATTCCTCTTAAATATTCTAAACTCTTCCACTGGGTGTTTCTTTTTCAATCAAAGGTATCCTATTATTATCAGTTTCATACCACTTAAATCCTAATTCTTTCTCGGTAACTGCTAGTGTAGTTTTAGAACTTTTAAATTCAATATTTTTTTGAAGTTTTTCATGTAATTTATTTAATGGGGCAGTTCATTATGTTTTGCTTGGAACTTGTTAACTGTAATTCTAACAATGCCTTAATAAAAACTATATAATACACTAAAGTGGTTTTTGAACATTGTTCATACTTTTCAGTGTGCTGAATGAACATGACTACTATTTAGTTTTAAGAACATCCTCCTGCTTTTCTTTTCAGAGTTTTTGAACTAGCGATCTTGAAATCTCACAAAATACAGCAGTCCTGTCTTCACATTTTTGAATGTGTAGATGTTTTGTCTTCTGATTTTCCTAACTTTATAGACTATTTTTTCATAAAATTATATACATTATTAATTATTTCACACAGTTGATTACAAAGTTTTTTATTCTTAACTACGGATTTAAATTCTGCATTGCAAAAGAAAATTCTCTTACAAACAACACAAAAAAACATTCATTTATTTATGATTTATTTATTTAACAACAAATTCATTTATTTATACAAAATTTTAAATAACATGCCATACATTACAGAAGGAAACAACTACACTATTTGTGCCAGGACACTCAAAGAATTGAACAAAATCAGATTGTTTACAATGAAAAGTAAACATTATATTGAATATTAGTCAACAATACAAAAAAAAGTTACTTAGCTATTCTACGATTACTCATATATATATAAAATGTCTAAGCTATTAATAAATTACACTGATAGACAAAAAAAATTTTTTGAATGTTTTCGTAAGTGTGTTACTATTTCTTGAATTGCTTTTTTACATAAATTACAGATCTGTAAATACAATTTTTGCATCACTCCTAGTTTTAAATAAATTACACTTTAAATTATAATTTTGCATGGTCATACCTGTGTTATAATGATTTCGCTGATGCTTTTCTTTTATAAATAACATCATGGATATCTTGAATTAATGTCCAACCCTAATCGGCTAGCATTTTAATATTCCATTTCCCTTTATAGTGGCTTTCCATCACCGAAATGTCTTGGCAGAAATGTTCAACATGTTCGTCAATTACGTCTCCAAGGTTGTCCAGGAAAAAATCCAGTTGAGTGTGGAGAAAATGTATTTTCAAAGACAAATTACATCCCATAGCTCTGTATGAAGTAAGAAGTTGATTAACAATATCGTGGTAATTGTTATATTTCTGTTTGCCAAGAAAATTTTTGCAAATGTCTTTAAATGAAGCCCAACTTGCAGTTACAACATTATTTAAAATTGAGTTAAATACATCATATTTGACCAATTCTATTATTTGAGGACCAACAGATATTCCTTCTTTAATTTTTCTTTCACTTACATTTAAAAATTTTTGCCTAATGTACAAAAATCCAGGACTATCCTTCTTAATTGCTTTTACAAAATTTTTCATTAGCCCTAGCTTGATATGGAGAGGGGGTAAAAATATTTTTTTTGAGTTTAACTAAGGACTCATGAATAATATTTTTCCCATTTGGAGTTAAGTTATCTTGATTCTTCCACTCTTTGGCAACATAATCTTTATTCCTAGCTCGGCTGTCCCGTTCGCAAAGAAAACACAACACATAACTTTCAAATTACCACATATTTTCCAGCTATGTTTTTGTATTATTTATTTTTTCAAGAACGTCCTTCATTGCAGTGAAGGATTTTTACAGTATGTTTAGATTTTTTCTGGAAATCACACTTGTTAAACAAAAGTAACAGTTACATGATCTTTTGGTTCACACCAAATCATAGTTATACTAAATAGCAAAGCCTTCTATGTACCTTTCATTCATCCTCTTAAATATACAGAACAATTAGTGCTACTATATGAGGAGCCCACATCTTATCCTAATCACCAATTTTATACTGAAAGTACAAATGATATGCTTTTTTAATTAAAGGTTTTTTCTATTTGATTTTACGGTAAACTCACACCACATTCATAACAAAAGGCATCCACATCATTTTCCATAATTCTGAGGCATTATGACACTGCACTGTTAACAAACTTAAGACAGCAACAAGACCGAACAAAATTAATTCATTCCTAAATCCAGTGCTTAATACAAACAACACAGCTGTGTTTTCAGCTACATGTTTTGACCTGCACAAATATAATTAATCTTGTCCATGAAGGCTCACTCTTCAGTATTAGATATGATGTCATAATATGTGACTATCATATGATTTAATTTATTGTCTAGTATTGTTTATTTATAGCTTATAAATTATGTTAAAAAAGTTAAACAATAAATAATGAGCTAACAAAATATAATGTAGGAAGGAGCTTAAAATGCTAAATATACATTGAAAAATGAAAAAATTCTTAAATTAAAGTTTAAAAATTTTTCAAAAATGGTGGGTGATTGGTGAGTTCATATTTGTTTTCAGCGTCATAAAACATGTTAAAATTATGTATTGTATGATAGGAAACAAAAATTATGTTTATCAGTGTTATTATAATTTGTAGGATTTAGGCCAATTATTTAATTAAGATGTGTTTTCCTTAAACATCATTAACAATACTAATACCTACTACAGCAAGTGCATATATATATAACTCAAATAAAATATTTTGATAACCTTTATTCGTATGAAGTGGTCGTTCATTTTACAATTACTTTATGAAGAGAGTAAAATAGTAAACTATTAATGCAATTATAACCTCTTTATTTTTGTAATATATACAATAAGAAATATTTATAAGTAGGCTATTTAAAGAAATTGTTGCCTGAAATTAAACACAATTATTATAAATTTTAATTGTTGAAAGGATTTTTGGTATTTAAGAAAACAGTTATACATACTGTATTGCAGAATACTAAGTTTCTGAACGAGGCTAATGTTATGAGAAAAGAGTAATGTAATGCCATACACAGCGACTATCTGCTTGGTGCAACCAAGCTTTTATTTTCATATAGGCACTATACAGAGTTTGTAAACATGTTGCAGATGTAATACAAAGACAACATTTTCATTATTTCTTTTACTTTTCTTACCAGTAAAGAACGGTGAATTGTTCCTCCCAATATTACATAAAAGGGTAGTACACCAACATCATTAGAAGAAAGGAATACATTTTATAGTGAATATAAATTGAATTCACATTTAACAAAATTAAAAAAAAGTATACCAACTTATAAAAGTTATAAGAATACTCAAGAATAATTCTTTATTCAAATTTACATAGCATTAAGTGGGTGATGCATTGTTATACAACAAAAATTGATTTTACGCTTATTAAAATTGTTAAGAAAAAAGTTTTATTATTATAACTTTTAATTCAACTGTACAACATGCACACGTGCACATGGTTTATATAACAAAATTACTTGAGTAAAAAAGGGATATTACATGGAAAAAGAAAATAATTTATAACATAACATACATAAATCTAATTTTTAATTATGCAGAGATTTTTTGTTAAGCAAAAATATTAAGTTTATTAACTTAAAAGTAGGCTTCAGAAAAAAAAGATTACTTCAAATAAAGAGAAAATCTATTTGGTCTTTATTAAGTAGACTTTGAAAGAGTAACATCATTAAAAATCTGTTAAGTCTCAAAACAAATTATAAAAACATTTCATTGCAAATATTCTTAAATAATTACAACTTTGTTATACCACATTAAAATAAAGTAATTGATAAGCAATTAAATAATCATTATAATATTAACAAATCTTGTAATATACAATTATCTATACGGTTAATAATTAAATTTATGATTCTTTATAAATAAAACAGAAGATTACATCAAAAATATAAAAATATTTCATATAAAATAATTACAAAATCTATTTAATAAATGGAGAAAAACAGTATCCAAGATTTAAAATAAAATAGTAAAATGTATTCCTTACAATCTGATGATTCTATAATACCTGAAACATCTCAGGATATACCATATTATAAATTTAACATAGCCTGCAAGTTACTGCAACAAATTTGATTAATATAAACTAGACTGTTTCCTAAGAAGTAAAGCAAAACTGATAACAATGATCTCATCTAAAAATATCAAGAAAATAAATGCAGGAGAAGGGGTAATTATTTTACTAATAGCAGTACTTTCTTTTTTTTTTTTTTTACAGATAACAGGTGAAATTGAAAAATACATTCCTGCCACTTGCAGTATTTAAATCTCTCTCTCCATCAATAAATTGATGTACATCAAATTGTTAAAAAGGTTTTAATAATAATTACAGTTTTGTTGAATTTGACTGAACAACACAAAACTCATCATAAGATGAAAAGTAAACAAAACTGATTTCCCGCAATGCTGAAAGATGTGGGTTATAGCAAATAATTTGCTTAATTCTGCTAATAAATTAAAACATACCCTATACATTATTGTGATTTGTAAATAATGATAATATTAACTGACCTATAATCAAATGAGTATCACCATTTCTGAAATTTCCATACACTGATTTAAATAATTGTTTAGGTTTACGTAATTATAAGTATACATGATATTGTACACTGCTAAATAAATTAAGAATTCTGATCAGAACATGATATTCCAACACATGTCAAAATAATTGAATGTTTAATTAATGTTCATAATGTTATGCAAATTTTAGTAAATTCCCGGGTCTACAGTGATAATAACATTTTAATAAATTTTCTTTTATTTACTCATTTATTTAATTTATGGACACACAGAACAACTCATATTTTAATAATGAAGGAACATCATAAATAAATAATTACAATAGATATTAACCCCATCACTCACTTCATCTAATAAAGAAAACATATAATATTGTTTTTATTATTTTAAATGAAAATACAAATGGAGTCATAAATGTAACTGATGTGGATTATTTTGTAGTTCAAAATAATATACTTTACTATATTTCATATCCATTTCTTATGTAAGGGTAACTTAAATTTAAGCTGTGTACATATTGGTATCAGTAAAACTATAAAATTACCATAGCTTGAAAACCCTGAAATACTGACAAAAAACCAATAAAGGAAAAGAAAAAACAAACTTACTGATCATTATGTTCAATAAATTCCCTTATTATGTAATAAAAATTACTATGCAGGAAGCTTTTAAGCTTAATTCCAAATCTTTTTCTTCCTTAAGTAAAGTTGGTAGGTGATTGTATCATTTAACATTAGCCAAGTGTACTACTTTTTTGACAAGGGATGTTGGAGATAATGGAATTTTAAATATTTTCTTGTACTGTGATCTTGTAGACAATCAATTTGAATTTATTCAGATTACACTTGAAATAGTTAACTATTTCATGAATTTAAAAAATTTAATGGAAGGTAGTGGAAATATTCTAAAACCATTAAAAAACTTTTACTATTACATGCAATATCTACTAATTCTTATCATTATCCTAGAACATTTTTTTTTTGCAATTTGAACATTAAATTGCAAAAAAAAATATACATTATTGCAAATAATGTATAGAATTTAATACATTATTTGTCAATTTTGAATTTGCTGATGTAATTGAAAAGCCTTTTCTGAACCAAATAAGGTATTTCAGATTTTAAAAAATAAGATATGGATTTATTAAAAAAAATTTTTCAAAATCTTTTGAAACGATAGAAAGAATTAGTATTATCTAAATAATTTTCATGAAAAATAATAATAATAATATACTAGCTAGTCAGGACTCGCTTTTCTTGTCCAACCACGCTTTTCTTGTCCAACCATCCAGTCAAGGGATTCCATCCCTTGGACCCTTGACCCATTTATATTCTCATGTGTGTGAGAATATTAAGTATTTTACAGACATTCATTAAGGAAAAAAATATAAGTGATTTTACTTAATTATATTTTTGCTGCCATGGTGATAGAAATATAATGAAGTAAAAGGATTAATACATCTACAAATTATGCGAGTATATATCATTCGTATCAAGAAACATGGTGCTTTTATACTTATTTATTTTTATAAAATTTCAAACAAATAATGTCACAATAGTTTTTTTTAACAAAATGTAAAAAAATAATAAATGTTAATGTAAACAACACTACTTATAGTACACAATAAAATTTATTGTTAATTCAATCTTTTGTCGCTACATGGTAGGACTTCAAAATAAAAATGTGAGCACTACAACAAACCAATGCATCATCCCTTTTTATTGGAAAGGCTTAATTTTCATGAATATGTTTTGAAATATTTAACTTTTTTATGAACTCCCGCTTCTCGCTCCCCTCCACCAAGTTTGGAGATCTGAAAATTCATCTAGATAATGCTCTTTCAACAATACATATTTTTAAAATGAATTTAGAACTTAAATCAAACAAAATAAACTAACAGCCAGCTTATTTGTAGATAAGTAGTAATATTTGGATGGGGCAAATAAAACAATGGCCTTTAGTAAAAAAGTTAGTATTTGATTTGAAGACACAGACTACAAATTAAGACAATACAACCATGTACCTTCATATAAAATACGTAATATATATATATAAATATATGTAATATATATCTCATAAATACACCATAATAAATATATAAAAAATAAACATAAAAATTGATTATTAATAATAAAATGCCTACATAATTTTTACAGCAATGGATTGCATTCAAAAAGTAACTAATATACCTAATAAAACAATAATTTTGACTTACAGTAATTTTTGTTGGAAATGGACTCCCTGAACTTACAGACATGTTTGCAAGTGTTTTTTTTTTGTCCTTGAAAACTCTCACAAGTTTGGAATATCGTTGGTAAAATCACGAATAGTATGTATATTATGGAGGTTTCCTTGATAGACATGACTTTTTTCATTACACTGAAAGTAAAAATCTGGTAGGGTTAAGTTCAGCCACACTTCTTAGGAGCGGTCGACCTGAGATTGTACAAGACTACACTTCATTCACATTCATACATATCATCCTCATTCATCCTCTGAAGTAATACCTTTTGGTAGTTCTGGAGACTAAACAGAAAAAGAGAAGGGTTAAATTCAGAGAACAAGGTGGTCACAAGCCCTTAGAAATTATTAAATTTCTGAAAATCTCTTGCAGTAACTTCAAGAACAGGTTGACTATATGTGTAATCATGCCAACTTGTTAATTTCTAGCATTATTCATTTTATCCTTGGTTAGCTTTTATATAAACTGGTTAATCATTTCACAATAATGAAGTGAATTTATTATTTTGGGAAAAATATTGGACCAATTGTTCTTATCCTGGATGCCGCGATCAACCCCAATCTTCTAGACATATATAGAAAGTTTATGTATGGCATGTGGGTTGTTGGCAATCCCTAAATGTGAGTTCTGTTTCGAGCACATACCCTGGTTTTCATAGTATAGAAAACTTAATCAAAAAATAGAATTGTTCACTAGAAACTGTTGGTACAATTCACATTATTGAATTAGCTTATGAAATGAACTGAGTTTCTCATTATGCAGTATCAACACTGATATTTTTCTATCGGGCTAACTTTTGCATGGACTTGCTGGGTTTATGTTGAATAGCTGATGATATGTCCTGTAGTGTTTCTTCATTGAGTAATGATGATTTACCACTTTGCTTATTCTCCTTTACTGATCCAGTCTCCTTAGATTTCTTGATTAGTGCTTACGTTATTGAGAAATCTAATGGAAAACTGGTATTTCATTGTCTGTGTATACTTATCACATTCACAAAATATGTATTCAATGAGAAGTACTTGCCGTTCTAAAGCTAAGACTATCCTGAGCACAGTCTCAATTGTTCAAAGGAGATGAACCCACAAAGAATCAGGCACATCTTGTCTTTTTAAAAATTTTTTTTGTTAAGTATACTTCAGGAGTAAAGTTTTGTAATATTATTTTATTCAGATAAAAGATCTCTGGACAGACATCATTTTGATGGTTATCTATAAATATTTTTCTCCTAACTAAAATTACCCTCAGAACTCTAGAAAAATACATTATATTTAACCAAAATAAAAAAATTATATTTCAGTTTATTAGATTAAATAAACAGAAATTCTGTAAAAGACACCTTTCATTTACTTAAAACAGGTAAATTTTGATTAAAGTTTTTATTTGCTAAGAATAATAAAATTTGTATGATAATATAAGATAAAACTAAGTGTAATGTTATGAAATAATTTCTCTTATTCTATTTAATCATTAGAGTATACTGTAAATTAATACCTGCAGTTCCATTTTCAGTGATATTTCCGTAATAAATTGGCTGAAGAAAAATAGGAGCATTATCATTAATATCTTTAAGATTAATCTGAATATCAGCATAGCCAACTAAACCTTCTCCACCTTCATCCTGGGCAAAAACAGTAAATCGCCATTGAGGACGACCAGCAGGTTCATCTCTATCAAGAGGCTAAATAATAAAAATAACAAAAGAATTCACATACATTAATAAATTATTAAATACTTAACAAATTTAATTTTTAGTAAAAACATTTAAGAAATACATTAATGTAAACTGTAATGCACATCTATATATAATTCACTGGAGGATATCTGGAGAAAAATAAGTAAAAAATATATTTTTCATGTTGTTATTAAATTATACAAAAATAAAATTAAGTCACCTTCTATCACCTCCAAATTATTCCTTAATAATTCTTCTGTTTAGGCTGGTTGGGCACAAAATAAACACATTGGTGTAAAATAAATTAGTTTTATATATATATATATTTATTAGATTTAAGTTAGAAGTTTATGCAAATTTAGTCAGTTGACTTAATTTATTTTATACCGACGAGTTATAATATTTCATGTAATAGATTATATAAACTAATAGATGCAATTTTTAAGAATATATTTATAAAAATCTAAAAGTTCAGTAGCTTTATGTTAGATAGAACTCACAAAATCTTTATAAAATACATACAAGTGAATATTCTAGAATATTTCATCAGTAAAAATTTTAATACTATTACAATAAAGTTTTTATTAAAATTTTAAAATATAATTATGAATAATATAGTGAAAATGAACCATGTGATTCATAGAAATTACATACATAGCCTGCAAATACAAAAAAAAAAATCATGTAAAAATACATAAAGTTGTATTAAAGTTATACAAAATCGTTTGTAAAATTTGCATATTTATTTTATGCCCATTAATAATTATAGAATCTTTTTTTTTAATTTTATAAAATAGTATTTCAAAAAAATATATTTTTATATATTATATCAAAAAATATAGTTTTTTTTTCTCATAAAATGATTTAATTAATGTTTGCATGTAAAGTTGTAGGCTAATTTCATGACCCCATTTCATGTCACAGTGACCCTTGTGGAGGTTGCAAGCCACAGGTTGAAAAAGTCTCGGTCTTTCATGCGGAGGTCCTGGGTTCGAATCCCGGTCAGGCATGGCATTTTTCACACACGCTACAATTCATTCATCTCATCCTCTGAAGATATACTTAACTATGGTTACGGAAGTTAAAAAAAAAAAAAAAAAAAAACAAAAATAGGTTGAAAAATTCTGTTTTACTACATACTGTTATAACAGCTAAGTAAGTGAAAAATTAAAAAAACAAAGTATATGATTAATTTAAAGAATCAGCTGTTTTTATAGAAGCAAAGCCTTATTTTTTCTTTTTTTTCCCAAATAATTTTCATTTTTATGTATTGTTTTACTCCAAAACAGAAAAAAAAGTATTTAATTTTTTTCATTTCTTTTTTTAATTATTCTTTTTTACTTATATTTTAACAGTGGAATACTAGTTTATTTAAAAATGTCAGTTAAATAAACATAAGATTGAAACCATTATTGGCATTGCACAGATGGAAACAATTGGAACTAATTACTTCTCCATGTCAAGCCCCATCGCATCTTATTTCTGATAAGATTATAGAGTTAGTAAAACACCTATAGTTTCTTTCTTAATGAATGTAAAATGTTACTGGGTAATTAAAAACTGTGACTGAATGAAAACTAAATATAAACATATAAGCTAACCAAATATTAAGAACCGTACAGGACAATTATTCTTACCTATAATAAAAAAAAATAATACGTACCTTTCTTACAAATATTTCTCCAGTTTGTTTATTGATATAGAAATTACTATTTGCAGGATTATCAGGATCAATTCCTGGTCCAGAGAGAAAGTAAACAATGTTTTGGGGTCTGTCCTTATCACCGTCAATTGCTGTAACCTGGAAAAAATGTATAAATAAGCAGTGATAATTATATTTAATAAAATTAAACGATAATTTGCTTAAATTACATTATTAATTGACTTTACATGTAAACTATATTTGTTTGAACTTTCAATGAAATAAAAGAGTTGATTATTATATTAAATACTTGCTATGCTCTCTCTTTATCTGTTTAGCCTATGGAACTACCGTAAGGTATTACTTCAGAGGATGAATGAGGATGATGTGTATGGATGTGAATGAAGTGTAGTCTTGTACAATCTCAGGTCGACCACTCCTGAGAAGTATGGAAATACTTGCTATGCTATATTAACTAATAATAACTAATCTAATTTAGCTGTTAGTATATTTTATTCATCAATATAAAAAAATAAAATGGAAAATAAATATCTACTACAAAATATTTTTCCAAATGCAATAAGCAAATAACTTCTACAGCATCTTAGGGGAAATGTTAAGGACATGGAATAAATAAGCATGCTTGAACTGGTCCCAAATATATTTAGCATACTTACTATAACCTGTTATTATTAGTAAATAATTATTACGTCAAATATATTTCCATCTGAAATATTATCTCTTGAGGATGATTCTTTCAAAAAAATCAAATTAATTTTTAGAGATTAAAATATTAGCTATCAGATAATGATTTTATGCCCCAAAAAATAAATCGCATACAACTAGTTGGTAAATTAAAAATTGTGGTATATCCATCTGTGCATTTATACAAGTATCTATACATTCAATACTTTGCTAAAAAACACTTAGACACTTATTCCTAAAATATTAATATCAATTCAGATATCTATCAAACCAGCTGATAGTTCTATTGTTATTGATAGTAACAATTGAAAACCAATTGATAGTAGCAATCAGCTGATAGATAACCAAACTTTTTTTGCAAAATAATTTATATATATATACACATTTGGAACAAAAAAAATGAAACATTAATTTTTTTTCTTTTTATGGCCATTTTTTTTTTTTTTTAGCAATCCCTAATTTCTGTCCTGATATTGAAATATCCCGGCAACTACCTTCAAGGAAGAATTATTCCCCTGGAAAGGAAATTTCAACTTTAATTATATATATTAATTTTTTATAAGAGAAAATACATTTTTATGTAATAGTCCTTTATTACTACTTGACTTCAAAACATTGTGATGCTAAATTTTATTTTGTGGAAAAACTGATTAAAGTTGGTATTATGCAATCTCAGGTCAATTATTCCCAAAATAATTAACACCACTACAGGAGATTGGTGACATTAAGAAGGGAGTAATGTCTATTAAAAGTAACTAATAAACTGTATTTTAAATAGGATCTATCAGCATACAAAGAAAAAAAAATTATTGATTTATAATGTTTTAACCACTCATCTACAGGTTATTTACTGATAAATAAATGTATTAGATATTTGAAAATATTTCACTTTATAAACACTAGTAAATAACAAAACTATAGATAGAAATAAGTAAAATTTTAATATTATTCCACAAATTATGTTACACAGAGTCATTTGAATTTCTCAATCTCGTAAATTCATTAGTAACTTAAATATGTTACAATGTAACATACTTAAGTATATTATTAAGATGGTGTTATGCATACTAAATTAATAATCAAATAATTTGTTAAAGTAAGTAATTACATAAATCAATAATACTAATCTCATTAATTAATTTCATATAGGACACAATATCTTGCTGTCATATATTAATGAATTAATACAGCAATTATAGTGTCAAAGCTGAAATGCATAGTAATTAGCAATTTTGGATTTTACCCTTCATTGTATTGACATAGTACATGTATGGTAACTGAATATTTTTGTGGTTGGGTGTTAATGTGTGCTATAATTGCTAAACAACCCAGTAAATGTCATTCTTGACTGATTAATAGAATGACAATATAAATTATACAGAATAAAATATAACAAGTTTTATTTTCTGTAGAATTTACATAAAAACAGTTAAATTGAAAAATATCTGAATTTAGTAAACAGCCAATTTATTGTAGCTAAAGGCTATGTACCTTCTGATTGTTATTTTTATGTTATGCAGATAATAATAGTGTTTGTAAGATGTTATTCTATTTCAACTGTCAGTCTATTTAAATTTATCTTAAATTTTTATAGATTATACATCAATTTAATACATCATTCATTTTAAAAATTACACTCATTTAAGAAAATCTTACTTTTATTTACTTATTCTTTTTTTCCATGAAAATTCATCTGATAAAGAAAAATATTTGTAATTTGTTGTTAAATATTTCTTGAAAAGTTCCTTAAAAAAACAAAGTAAGTATGAAAACAATTACTAATTGAACAATGTGTATACAAAGTTAATAACAAATTATTAGATAAAAGTTATGCAGGTATAGTTATATTGTGTGGAAGGCTGTGCATTGAAGATATATGAGGTCATTATTGAATGTTTTTATTTAGATGTTATAAATAAGATTAATATGGAGAGAATACAAGTGGAGGTATGCAAAAAATGTAAATGTAATTTAAAAAAAAAAAAAACTTAGTTTAACTTTGATAACAGAAATAAAGAATAATTTTTAAAAAATATCATAAGGAATCAGATAGCAAAAAAATGGAAACACACACACATACAAAAGTAAATTTAATTTACTTCCTTTGGTTGTACAGTCCCTGTGGGTCATATGTTGCTTCATATATTCTTCAATGCTCCTAGCCTAACAGCAATCTCTCTCATTCAGTTTCCTTTTTTGTTTCTTTGTTGAGATAAATTATGTCCTTAGGATGTTTCTCCTAAGTATTATTCATCATTACCTTCAGAATCCTTGTTAATCATCCTTTAAAAGTGACTCAATAATCAGCTTATTCTTTAAGTGTTGTACAATAATAATACCATTTAACTACTCTTATACTTCTTAACTAAACAAATATTTATTCTATTATAAGACTAAACATTTAATTAAAGGTTTAATTTAAAATTTGTTGAACTATTTTCCATCAGCAGAAATTACGACTCATATTTTCAGTCTGTTAGCAACAATTGGTCTTACACACCTTAACTTTTTTCAGAGTCTTGAATTTATTTCTGAATACCGAACTAAATTTGTTAACTGAATTTATTTCTGACTTTGTTATTAACAATAATATATTACTACCACCATATTTTTTTTAATTGACCCAATAAATTAGTATGAAAATACTGTATATTATTTTCTGCAATGAAAAAAAAACAAAAAAAATCAAAGCAGTTCGAATAAAAAAATAATTATTAGAAATCAAATAAAAAAAAAATATATCAAACAAATTATGTAATAGGAAAAATTATTTTATAACATTGACGGAAAATGAACATTTTTAAATGGCAATAAAGAGATTTATTTGACAGACTTTTAGAATTTTAAGTTTATGAAGTCTTTGTAAGAAAATTTTTTAATGTAGAATCTGTGATAAAAATAATGAGAATTTTAATTTTTATTACAAAGATTTTATTTATTTTTCTACACTGATGATATCAAAGTAGTTCCTCAGAGATTTGAAACACTACCAACATTTCTTTCAGTTTTCAAAAAAAACCTATATGTAAAACGTGTTTTTAGTATATCCATATTGAGTATATTAAGTTTATCTGACTTTTCTTTGTTTCATCTATATTGAAAATTGATGTCCTTTTAATGCTCTTTGAATCAGCTGGAACAAGAAAAAGTCACAGGGTAGCAAGTTCAGAGAATACAGAGGGTGCAGCATCAGTATGGTGTTATTTTCACAAAATAATAAAAAAAAAATGAATCAAGTGTGTGCTAGAGCATTTTTATCCTGTAAAGTTCAATATAATTGTTTTTCCACATTTGTGTTTGTTTTCTTCAGGTTGCCTCATGTAAACTGCTAAGTAATACTGTTTTTTGACTGTACAACCATATAGTAAGAATTCATAATGGGCAACACTATTGTAATAAAAAAAAAAAAAAAACATTCCGGAGAACCTTAAAATTAGTTCACTTGTGTGCTTTTTTAAAGTTTTGGTTTTTCAGAAAGCTACACATGGGATGACTATATAGTTTTTCAAAATTTTAACAATTGTTTTTGTGATGTTGCTCTTGTTGAAAATTCAGTACGTTTGGAACAAAACTTTTCTACTACTTGTTTCATATCCAAAATGTCAGTCAGAATTCCATGAGAGGATATAAGCCATTAGAGATATAAGGGATTCCTACTTCTTCAGCAACTTCTCTAATAGTGATTCGATGAACATTGTACCTTGTCTAAATTTTGTTTAATATAGCAGATATTTTTATAAGGTTTGTAGGTTCATGCTATCTTTTTTTTTATTGAGATATACTTTTAAATCATTCAATCAACCAACTAGAATGCTTCTAGGTCAACTGGTCTTGGGTTGAATTCGAAGCAAATGTTTGGAAATTTTTTCAACTGTCAATACATTTCATCTTCCTATTATAATAAATGAGAAATAAAGATAGGGGAAGGAACGAATTATATATTTTTTTATTGGGTGTGTGTATTCACGCATTAATGGGTATGTGTTTTCAGTATACAGCATGGTGATTATCTACAATGGGGGAGAGGGACAAAAATATGACCAGTTTTAAACAACTTTAACTTGACTTGGCCAGACAAAAACAATCTTTTACAGTTAAATAATACAATATTATACAGTTTAGGAAATATTAATTTGCAATTTTTTATTTTACAAACAGATGTAAAATTACTCTTTTGTGGTTTTTTTTTTAATCTGCAACTTATTTATTAACAACAGTGGAGTATCAGTTAACTGGATTAACCTTTGCAAAGGTGAATCCAGATAATTGGGAAATTAAAAAATGTTTATTATTACACATACTAAATATATAATTTTAATTTTTTATGGGTATCACACTTAATAAAAAATTTATTAAAATACAAGACATTAAAATTTACTTCCTACTGTTCTATAAAGAAATGTCATTTAAAAAATTTACAAAAAATTAATGAAGAGACATTGAGTTAAGTTATTATGTTATAAAAAATATAATTTCTTAACAATTACAAAAAATTAAAGAAATTACAATGTTTAATTGAATAAAACTTAGTGACTCATCACTAACGAATGATAGTTGTGTGTTGTGTGAGTCATCACACTTGATCTCAATAATGAAAATATCTCTTTAAAAATATTATCTATTCGTAAAAAAAATAAATAAAAAACCTGTGATCTGTACTTTCAACAACTAATTTAATGTTGACCTTCATTTTTGAGCTGCAATATCATGTAGCCATTTTAAACAAAGAATATCTATAGAATCACATTATTTGTCACTCAAAAACTAGACCATTTTCTGGAATTGATTCTACAATTTACAACCAATTTAAAACCCAGTACAAATATTGAAAAAAGTACATGTCCTGTTAAAGAAAGCTTTTTTTTTGAATAGTATTTTATGTTTTTAAGTAGGATAATAATTTTTTTTTTTAAACTGCCTAGTGTGGATGTAAGTAGTCCAGATAGTAGAACATCTGAATGACGACCATTCGGATAATCAGTGTCCCACTTTATCATTATATTATTAACTTTATTTTGGTTTCTTTTAAATTTTGTCTTATATATATCTCTAAAGCTCAATGTAAAATACATATTATGTTTTAGATTATCATTATTACTTTATTCTGTTTATTTACTGTTACCTTTAAATGAGTTTTGGGCATTTTCTGTTAATAAATAAACAACTAATGAACAAACTGAACTGGAAATGATAATTGGATAGGAAAAAATTATATAATTAATTTAATATTGAATTCAATTCAATAAATAGTACCATTACAGATTTTAGCCAGCAATCATAAATTAAAAAATATAGACTTATTAGTAACAGAACTATCAGGTTACCAAACAATCAGTATTGTAATTGAATATGACAGCAAGAGTAGATTTACATTTTCCATTATATTAAAATAGATTTTAATAAATAACAAACTGAACTGTTCTTAAGAAGCAGTAATTTACTATGAATTTGCTTATAATAAGTAAGAGAAAAAACAATGATTTACATAGCATTTAAACATATTTATTAAATTGTTTATTATCTTTTATAGTAAGTAGTCTAAAACGTATTGAGTCCTTTGCACACGATATAGCATTAGTGTATTATGGCAAACGTAGAGGAAGACCAGTATGTAAGCAGTCTTGACATCACCAATGATCTAAACATCCATCACCAAACAGTGTTAAACTAATTTCAGCAAGCTGGATACAAATAGAATATTGACATTTGGGTGCTGCATGATCTAACTCAGATAAATTTACTCTACTGAATTTCTATCTACCAATCTCTACTGAAACATAAAAAAAATCAAGCTTTTTCTGAAGCTGCTAATCATGAGTGATGAAAAATGGATAATCTACAACAACAATATACAAAAAATATTGTGGTCAAAGTAAAGAGAAGCTCTAAGGTCTGTGGCAAAGGACCGCCTCTGTTCTGACCCTTTGTGAATGCATGTTGCATGTGTAATGTTGTTGTAGGTCAAAATGTTGATGCTGCAAGCAGCATTTTGAGTGGGAATTTGATCTCCAATCGATTTAATCGTTGCGCATATGGCATTCAAAGTCACATAGGTA
>JAAAKQ030005337.1:0-18702 GCA_010016005.3 Zanna intricata | reverse complement strand
TTCATTCACATTCATACACATCATCCTCTGAAGTAATACCTTACGGTAGTTCCGGAGGCTAAACAGATAAAAGAGAGCTCTAAAGACTTAACAAATTTAAAAAGTATGATGAGTTATTGATGTTTATCTTTTGTTAATACAGATATTCATCAAGTAACAGTTTCATCCATCAAATATAATGTAACTATATTTATAGTAATAAATATAAAAGTAAGCCGTAGTACAAGTAAAATACAAAAGACATAGTCAACTAATCAGAGGTATGGTTCTTTGTCATGTCAGTCACCATGACAACCTTTAGCACATGTGATAAACTGAACAAAATTTACTGAGAACCTCTCCTGTTCAGTCCGGATTTATGCCTCAACTTTATGTTTTGAGCCATTGAAGAAAGTGACTGGGAAGACAGACATTGAAGTAAAATGAGTGACAAGGGTAAAAATGTTAGAACCAGCCACTTGGATAATTCAAAGACAAGAAAATAAATCAATTTATATGATTTGGAATTGAGAATTCAGTTGTAATATTTAAATAATTTTTTTTTTATTTTGGAAAAAATAAACCTAAGTTAGATAATGGCCTACTCATTTTTTTAGCTGTGCCTAACTGATTAGCAATGCATTGCTGTGTGATTCGTCAGTCAGTTTGAAGCAAATTGTCTACCTCCTTTTGATATTTCTTCTTCACAGTCACAGAAACTGGTCGTCCGCTGCAAGGTGTGTCCTCAATTGTTGCTTTACCAGCTTCACATCTGTGAAATTTCAATGCTTACTATTCACAGTATTTCTGTCAATAACTTCACTATTATAAATATTCATAGGAATTACATTTTCTGCTGTTAAAAATCACTGCATGCTGTTTTAACTGTGTTGACATATTGGCCATACTTGACTCCATTTTTAATTGCTACTGAAAACAAACCAGTGAACAGAGGTTTTCCAGTGGACCATCAGCTTAAAAGGGGGTAGTTTACATCTAGAATGAGATTTAGAATTTTTAGTATGTGTTTTCTGTATTCTTGATTTTTGAAAGCTTCATGAATATGTTGATAAAATTATTTTAATAGTCTAATAGCTCTATCTTAATAGTCCTAAAATATCTCAAATTACTATTTTTAGGTTTTTGTTAATTTACATGCGATATTTACATTTTTTAAAAATATGTTATAAAAACTGAGTTTTGTTAAATAAAATTGTGTAATGTACTGTTATGAATGAATAAATTGATAAAAATATATGTATGCATTTCTGTTATTGTGATCTTTTTTTTTATATTTTTTTCAGGTATTAGGCACAAGGCGTTTAATGCATATTCCATTTGATGAATTTGAAAAGGTGATGACACAGTGCTTCATTGTATTTGCAACATGGGATGATGAATATGATAAGTTGCAGGGCCTTCTTAGGTTATTATCTATTTAATTAAATAAAAATATTAAAAAAGAATTTATTTTTAATTTTAAAAACTATATACGTATAGTACATTTTGAATACTCAAATAATTCATTAACATATTGTGAACACTTTGTTAATCAAATTTAATATTATATGAAATATAAATCACAAAAGCACAATAATTAGATTAATTAAACTTATCATATTAATATCCATTTACCAGTTTTCACTGTATTTCTCATCTTCAGTTGGTTTTAATTTTATATCTACATTGAAATATATTCTTTTAATGGTTTGTCATTTTATTCAAAATTATGTTTTACATTTTAAAATTTTGAACAATATTATTTGCATCTGTATAAATTTTGCTGTCTACTAATACCAACTGAAGATGAGGGATACTGCGAAAACTAGTTATTGGAAATTGAAATTGTAAGTTTAAATTGTGTTTTGGTGGTTTAAATTTCATATTATATACATATCAAATGAAATTGATACATACATATGCATGAAACATGCATATTTTCTTCACTGCTAATTTAATAATTATATATATAGTATAAGGTTCTTATATATAAGAGCCTTGTATTATATACGGTCTCATATATATTTCAGAAACTCCTATTTTCTTGATGTAGTTTTTATTTGAACGTTTGTGCACGTATGAGAGTCTAATGCAGACAGATTCATGTTCAACATAAAAATTGATTGATGTAGATTTAAAATTGTAGAAAAATTTGAGTAGGTGGTAGAATTATATATAAAAACTTAGTTTGAGAAATGCTTAATACGTTATCTTGAGCAGAGAAATGAATATTTTGAGCAGAGCAATAAATGAATATCAGATATCTTGCAAAAAAATTTGCTGAAAAGAAGTATTTACTGAAATTAACTATTAACTGAAAAGTAAAATATTAGTGGCAATATCCTAAAAGAGTTTGGTGGTTTGTCATTTATTATTTGACGCTGTTTATCTTTCTTGTTGAAAAAAAATATACATAGGTATATTTTTTTTTTATATACTTTATTTTTACTTTACTTTATTTACATACTTGGGGAAATTTTCTATTATTTTTTATGTTATAAATTTTGACCACTTTAAAGTTTTTTTTTTAATTTGTATTTATAATCTATTAAGTCAAGCAGTACATTTATCTAAACGTTAATATTAATGTAATTAATATGCTGCGTAAAGTGTGATAAACTGCCTTAAGTTTAACTATTAGTGCTCCTTTTTTGGGGGAAAAACACAGGTTTTTTTATTTACCTTCAGTTGTTAAGGATTATCTCTCGCTGTTCATAAACACTCTGTTGTAATTTGGTAATTGGGAAATACCTCATGAATTATTTATAAATTTTGCAATATCCTTGTATATTATGGTCAATAAAACATAGTATATGTACAGTCAAAAATATGGTTTGTAACCTTGAGAGTTCTTTGAAAAATATAAAGTTTTATTAAGTGATAGATATGAAGCTATAAACATTTTATAAGATAAAAAAGTGGAAATAGGAGAAAATGAATATATAACAATATACCTAATGAAGATTTATCATAATTGTTGGATTTACATAAGTTTTCTATACAAGAAAGAAAGAGAACATAATGAAAAATTGAGGACTTTAAAGGCTTAAATCAGTAATTATGGGAACATCTCAAAAGCCAACATATATAATTATATTAATGTATGATTGATGTGCCAGTTTTCCATTAATGTAAAGGCTATATATTTTTTGATTTATTAATTATTCTCTGTGCAGACATGTCATGTCTAATAGATTTTTTTTTTTGTTTGTGTAAAAGCCTTGTCTGACTAGGATTTTATTCCAGGACCTTCTCCACAAAAGGTAGAAATACTCCACAATATACATTGGAATGATTTTATTACCAAAGCAATTTTTAAACCGTACAACTTTATACAAATGTTGACATATTTTAGAAATGATATGGCTGAGTTGTTGACAAACTGTTAATAGTTTTTTGTTAATGTTTATTGTTACATGTTTTTTCTGACATCTAATTTTTTTGTACTGTAAATTTATTAAATATGAAAAGACAGGTTGTTATTTAGGAGATATGTTTCACACATCTTTTTAAACACAAAAATGGGTGTGAACCACTGGGCATGAATCCTCACATTTGTATTTTATAATAGTTTTTGTATTCTTTTAGGGATATTGTTAAGAAGAAACGGGATGAACAAATGAAAATGGTTTGGAGAGTTTCACCATCACATAAAAGACTACAAGTTCGTATGGAACACATGAGAAGGTTTAGACATCAGCATGAACAGCTGAGAACAGTTATAGTACGTGTGTTGCGACCTAGCACGACAATGCATGTCATGGTAGGACAGGATGGCATTGTCCCTGATGAATTGACTCGAACACCAGACCCTTTATCATTAGAAGCAGCTGATGCTAGTGCTATTGAAGTATGTATTTTAAATAAATGATTTTGTTTTGTAATTTTATTGAGTTTAGATTTGTTGAGATTGGTTTTTTACCCATAACATATGGTTTTAGAGAATTTTGAGGTTTCACTTTTTATTTCAAGTTGTACCAGAATCTGGAAAAAATATAGTGATAATTTTAACCTGAAGATCTTTCCCTGTTCCGTAATCTTGATGATGGGTAAACAATCACTTTATTTATTTATAGAAGTTCTGAACGTTATTATCACTCTACCTTTTTCTTATTACTGCTTTCATCTTTAAGAATTTTCATTCTAACTGTATGATTTTATTGGATAAGTTTTTTTTATTGCTTGGAATAATTTTCTGTATATTGGACTAAAGTTTTCTGTATTTGAGAAGTTTGGGTGCTGACCTCAGCCTTAGTGATCAATCAAAATGTAATATTAACATTAAAAAAGATTTATCTTTGTTATTAGGGTCTAAAGAATGAGAGTAATTCCT
Source organism: Zanna intricata (assembly GCA_010016005.3). Taxonomy (NCBI): domain Eukaryota; kingdom Metazoa; phylum Arthropoda; class Insecta; order Hemiptera; family Fulgoridae; genus Zanna; species Zanna intricata. Next base: position 14,390 of record JAAAKQ030005337.1, on the reverse strand, counting down.
TGGAGTTTATTTTTTAAGGAGTAAAAAATTTATTGTTACTAATTTATGATAACAATTTTTAAACAGTTGACTACAATGCAATTTTGAGTAAATGTTGGATTTAAAGAAGTAATCAGATTTTTAAATATAAATTCTAAAATTTAGGAATATATTGTGTTCTGTTTATTATTATATTGATACTATGGTGTGTATCAAATCTTTCTATGTTAACTTTTTTGATGTGAATTAGCAGTCCATTACCAATTTCTTGAAATTGATGACTAAGGTATTTTTTTTTTTTTAAAGAAAAATGGAGTTATTTCTACTTTTTCAAGTTTTAAAGAGAGTTATGTAAAAGAAAATAGTCGGAGTATTTAATTGTTTCAGGAGTAGAAACATATTGTTTTATGAGAATAGTTTGATTTTATACATTTTTTGGAGGCAAAATAATTTTTTTTTTTAATTTTACAGGAAGTAAATCTTGCTTATGAGAATGTAAAAGAAGTGGATTGCTTGGATATGTCTCGTGAAGGTGCAGAAGCTTGGGAGGCAGCTGTATCACGATATGAAGAACGAATTGACCGTGTTGAAGCTCGTATTACAGCTCATTTACGTGATCAACTTGGTACAGCAAAGAACGCAAATGAAATGTTTAGAATATTTAGCAGATTTAATGCATTGTTTGTTAGACCTCATATTAGAGGTGCTATTCGAGAATATCAGACACAACTTATACAGCGTGTGAAAGATGACATTGAAGCACTTCATGAGAAATTCAAGGTAAATTTATGTAATTTTTTTGGTCAGTTGTTTTAATTTTACATGGTTGTCGTGGTGCTCTTTGGTGTTAGTTATTTATTATTTTTTCAAACTGCTATTTTAATGTAGTTCTTAATTACTGGCATGTTTATATCCATCCACATTACATAATCAGATCAAATTAATTTCCTTAAATTTTTGATTTCTTTTTATCAGCATCTTTTTATTATTTTAATCCTTTAAGTCCTTTATTTAATTTGCTGTGGGTCCAAACAAGCAGTTTCATCTTAGAATTTATAACTGACAAATTTATAACATTAATTTTTAGTATTGTATTATTATTTCTAATGGCATTGACTAATGCAGCAACCCTTAGCTGTTATGAACTAGCAGTATCCACTAAATCATAGATGGTAAAATGTATACCAAAATTGTTGGGTTAAATCTTTCTCTATTGGCACTTTCTGCTGTTTACTCTTTTATGTATTACATTACTAAAAAGTAAGAGATTTTGCTAGTTTACACCGCTAAATCATAGATAGTAAAATGTATACCAAAATTACTGGGTTACATCTTTCTGTACTGCCAGTTTATCCATTTATATTCTCTTTTATATTATCACATTACATAAAACAATTAGGGATTTATTCTAGTTTACAAAACATTAAAAGTGAATGTACAGTTAAGCATTACATTACAGTTTATGACTACACCTAGAATTTTATCAAGTCAGTTTTTATTAAAGCAGTTATATTAAAAATCATATATTATCATTTTTTGATTGATTGGTCATGTTTTAATATTGAAGAGTATAAGATTGAATCTAATTACAGAATGAAGAACATTTTGGAATGAGAGATGAAGAAGGTTTGCAAAGTAGATTGATTTTAGTTTTATTGTATAATATTTTTTGTATGGTGATGTGGTCGTGTTGTGTTTAAAGATTGCTGATGACTGTACAAAATATAAACAACTAATTCATCTGAGTTTACTGGTGTGATTTACTTAAATTGATTGTTTTAATTATTAACGATTTGTAATTGTGTATATATTTTTTTAAATGCCTTACTTTTTCAAAGTATCTTTTCTTCATTTAAAAAATGATCTTTTATACAGGGTGTCCGGGCTAATGGTATCCAAAGTAATGGCTTATGTTTAGAAAATGAGTTATCATAAACAACAGGAAATATCTCAAAGATGTGTTCTGCATACTATCAATTTCAGCGAAATGTACGAGGTGTGATAAAAAATAGGGTGAATTATTTTATAAAAAAAAAAGTAAAAAAGTTACCTTAAGTATGAATTAATCTCCTTCAAAGTACTGTCCTTGGCTAGCAATACACTTATCCACGACTGGAAGCATTTCTGGAAGGCTTCTTTTGGAATGGCTTTTGGCTGCTCTGTCGTGGCCTTAATGTTAGGAATGGTGTCAAAACGTTTCCCATTTAGCACATTTTTTATTTTCGGAAAGAACCAGAAGTTGCATGGTTCTATAAATCTGTTGAGTAAGGCAGATGTAGACAGACAGACAGGATAACTTTTAGCGACCAAAAACTTAGAAATCAAAAGCGACTTGTGGCACGGCGCATTATCATGATGAAGAAGAAAGCTGTTGGCCCATTTTTTAGGTCTCTTTCTTCGCACATCGTTTTGCAAACGTTCCAGTATCCCCTTGTAAAATTCGTAGTTTACAGTTGTTCCAATTGGAACGAACTCTGATCGCATTATGCCCTCACAATCGAAAAAAACAATGACCATGACCTTGATGTTCGACTTTGATTGACGGGCCTTTTTAGGGCGAGGTGAGTTACTGGTTTTCCATTGAGAACTCTGAATTTTTGTGTCAGGGTCATAGCAATAGACCCAAATTTCATCCCCAGTAACAATTTTGGCCATGAAGTCCACATCTGCATGAAGCCAATCCTTCAGTTCTGTGCAAATTGAAACACAATTTTCTTTTTGTTCGTCAGTCAAAAGTCCCGGAACAAATTTGGCACTCACTCGTCTCATTTGCAAATCATCTGTTAAAATGCTTTGTATGGACCTGTAGATGTAGATGTTAAGTTCTTCAGTAAGCTCTTGAATAGTCATTCGCCTGTTTGAACGAACAAGTTTGGCTACTTTTTCCACATTTTCGTCTGTTTTTGAGGTCGAAGGACATCCCGACCATTCCTTGTCCTTAACCCACTCGTTTCCACTTTTAAATCGCTCATACCACTTGCAAACAGTCTTCAAAGTTATCACATTATCACCATATACTGATTTTAACATTTCGTAAGCTTCTTTGGGACTTTTTTCAACTTGAAACAAAACTTAATGTGTTGTTCAAGATCCATGTTTCATGACAGACACTGCTAATACGACCTCACTGTAGCAGCAATAGAAGCAGACTGACAAGCTGAAATGTGTTCAAACTTGTTACTGCCTGTCTCAACACATGAGGGTATGAGACATACTAGTTGAAATAGATACAGCATAAGTAATTGCTGCTATAAAAATTCATTCACTGTATTTTTTGATCACACCTCATACATATGCAGGCAAATTGAGTTGTAATGCAATTATAGTAAGTCAAGTTGTGGATCCTGTAACAGAATTCAGTGCATGCTTTGGTTAATGAAGTTTCAGTCTGTTACATTTGTTCAACCACATGTATGAATGAAATATCAGTCCTCCTAATCCAAGTTTATTCATCAGATGGGATATGACTTCAAGAGGACTGGAAGCTTGCTTTCTCAACCTGGAAATCATCAATAAGTTTCAGGTAGTAACAAGACTGTGGATCGTGAACACTATGCGTTCATTGCCAGTTCTGGAAAGTCAATTAGGCGGGCTAGTTATAAACTGCAAATTTCTTGTTCCACTATTCTTGTTATTATTCATAAGTAGCTCTGCTTGCAAGCGTAGTTACAATTTTTTCATCACCAAATGATTACTGTCTATATTACCAGTTTGCTGCAGAGGTAATGCCTTTTTTCGAAAACAATCTTAATTTACCTTGATGCATTATTATTTAATGTTAAGGCAATTATTTAGTGATAAGGCAATCTTTCATACTTGTGGGGAAAAGTTAACAGATACAATTGTCAAATTTGGATTACTGAAAATTCCCTTACAGTAATCGAAAATGAAAGAGACACAAATGAAATCAGTGTCTGGTTTGGACTGCAAAAAATGGCGTTATCGGTCTGTTTTTTTCTTCATGGAGCCAACAATAATAGGACGCATGTACCTCAATATGCTTGAGAACTTCGCTATTCCTCAGATTCCTGAAGGATTTAGTTTCCAATAAGATGGTGCTTCACCACACTTTCATCAATGTGTTTGTCATATTTTTAAACAACACTTTCCCTGGATGTTGAATCAGACGAGGAGGATCAAATTGCATGGCCACATAGATCTTCAGCTATCACTCCTTTGGACATTTTTGCTTGTGAATTAATTAACAGTTGTTTGTAAGAATAGTTAGAGATTTGAACAATTTAAAACAGAATTATTTGTATTATTATGATTACATTAATTGCATTTTATTTATTATTAAAAGCTAACCTATAGTAGATACTCGGTTTCATACATTTTAAAATGAATGAAAAAAGTTTCTTTATAAATGCTACTTTATTTATTTCTTTGTAAATTATGTTAGTTTTAACAACACCTTTTGGCTAATTTGATTTATTTATTTAAAAAAAAATTCATTAAAGATATTTAAAAAAAAAATGATCTTCTATTGTTCAAATTCTGTTATGCAGTAATAGTATTTTTATATCAGTTTATTAATTTCTACCTATTTCTTAATTATGTATTTCTTTATGTCTATTAGCATGTGACATGTTCTAAAAGTTTCAGTTTGTAGGTTATCGTTAATGCTACATTCTGTTTAAACAGGTCCAATATCCACAAAGTAAGAGCTCGAGAATGAGTTTTGTTCGGGATTTACCACCTGTAGCTGGTTCTATTATTTGGGCAACACAGATTGACAGGCAATTAACTGCTTATCTTCGTCGAGTTGAAGATGTCCTTGGTAAGAACGAGAATTAATTTTATAATGTGGAAAATTCCATCTCCATTTACCAATTTGATGACATAGATTGCTATTAAATATGTACAATTTTATCATAAAAATGAACTTAAAATAAAATTCATCATTTTATAAATGGATACATTTTAATATATTAATCTGTTTAATTCTAGTAATGAAAAATAATGTGTAAATATTGCATTAGACTGAGTTCTGTGTTCTTGGTTGTGTAACATTTACTAGCGTAGCTGCCGGTTCTATGTTGGACAGCTCATTGCGGTATATATAATAAAATGTTACTTTGGTCAAAGTATTGGTATGTTGCAAATTATATAGTCAACATTTCTAATTATACAGTATTTTAGTAAGAAGTTTTTTGATCTTTTAATTTTTTAAATTAAGAATATTATTTGGATGATTATATATGAACTTTGAAATATATACAAACATTTCCCAGATTTACCTTAATTTTAATTATGGCAGCACTCATAATATCATGAGTTAGCCGCATCATGGTTAACGATTAGCTAATTGTGATTAGATCACAATTAGCTGCATGTTTCCTGTTTCACATACAACAATACTGAAGAACTGTTTGTTTATATCATGGGTCATTGTGTATTTTCTATGATCCTTAGACAAAGTGCCAATTGTCAGAGTGGAAATCAACATTATCTCTATTGTCACAGAAATTTTGTTTAGTTAGGAGAGAAAGGTAAAGAGTTCAGTCAGAAATCTTTTTTTCATTCCTGATAGGCAGACACTGAATAAGGAAATGCATGTTGATATCCTTCTTTATATATGGGGAGATGATCAAAAAATGGGTTCCAGCAATGTTTCTAACATCTAACACATTTGTGTTTCTAACACATTTGCAAAAGTGGTATAGCTACTGAAAGAAACTGCTTTAAAGGAAATGCACTGTAAAACTTTTTCATGTAAGCAATCGTTTAAAAAAAGACAAATTCCAGGACATTTTTTGAACCTATCTTGTATTTTTTACAAAATATATATTTCATTTTTGTATATAAAACATTGTTCTCTCCAGTTGCATAAATTTGACTAAGAGTTTTTATTACATTGAATTTATTTTTTCTTTTATTATATTAGTAGTTCCCATTAATACAGCAGTAATTTTTAACTGGGCGATTATAACAATAGTGATTTTTGACCTCCAAAAAAAAAAAAAGTAACTTTTAAGTCACAAATGGTATACACTGAATATTTTTTTAACAGGAACAGGATTTTCATATCGCTCATATTTTTTTTCTTTTATGTTACATAAGCTAACAGCTCAGAAGGAAATTTGTTGCCATTATGGAAAAGAACAGCTTTTAAACTAGTTTTAAAAAAACATGTTAACAGTCTCCATTCTGTAGAGTTATGTTCATGTTTAAGTGCATAGATGATAGCACAGATACTGTTTCAGTCTATTGCAAAAGCGTGGTTTGTTTCTTTGACAAGTTCAGATCCCGGACAAGATCGTTTAATTCGCCTTGAGTTATCAGATGAAGTTCATGAAAGAGTATTTTGCTTCAAAAGTAGGATCTTGCTCCTCAGCTTGAACTACAGTGTCTACATTATATTCTGATTCATCTTCTAAATTTATAAATGTTAGAGGAATGTGGTATAGATAAGTCCTCACCATGAAGGCACTGCCCTTATAGCAGTTGGTATATTTTGGATATTGCACTTTTTGCTTAGGTTGGGTTTACTATATATTCCTTTCAACTTTGTATTGCAGAAATAAGTCTAAAAAATGATCTTGTGGTTGAAACTATGCCATCAGTATGGCAAATAAATTGACACTATACCATCAATAGGTTCATTATGCGGGCACGGTACACACTTTACAGAACTGTAGGTCATTTGTGATGATTGCTTGACAGCTCCCAAAACTTATTCCAACCGGTTCTGCAATTTTGGATACTCTCACCTGTTGATCATCTTTAAGAATTTCTTGAACCGCGTGAATAGTTTCATCTGTAATGCTAATCTGAGGATGGCGATCGTGTTCCTGATTTTCCACTCATTTTTGTTATTCCTTGAACTCTATGCCTAGTAAACACTTGGAGCACTTGACAATGTTTGGTCCCTGAATGGTGCAGTCAATATTTGGAAAATTTCTGTTGCTTGAACTCCTTAATGAGCAGGAAATTTTATACCTATGCACAGTGGAGGGGTGTACCAGTTGCTCTAACATTGTGAGCGTTAATGACGAGATGGTTGGGAGTGTGGAATGGCCAGCTCTCCCCACTCCTTATGATCCCACTCAAGCATACTGGAAACACGGCCCAGTCCTACCAACTGTAGAAGCTCAGGAACAAAACTGTTTATATTTGATTTAACCTCGTATCATGAACTGAGTAATGCTGTAAACAAATTTATTTTCAAAAATTTTATACATAAATCTGACTTGATAGCTGACAATGGGTAGGTATAGTGGGTAGTAATGGGTAGTAATAGGCTGACAGTGGTAGGTATTTTCTTGAGTATAAGATTTATCATCAAACTTAAAATAATTCTGTTGGCAAATATTTCTAATAACAGTATTATCAATGAATAAAGTGTCTTTGTGATTCTGTATTAATTTATGTTTTATTTTATTGATTGTTTCATCTATGGGTATGGTAGGGTACATATTCCTAATATAACTAACCATCCCGGTGTTTCCCTAATTTTAAATCTTTAAATTTATTTACAAGTTTGTATCCATTCTTTATATTATGTTTTTAATCTAAATTCATTTTGATCCTAAGTATTTTATCTATTATTTTGGAGATTATATTAGTGGTTGTGAAATTAATTAAAGGTCACATAGCCTGGGTTCATATATTTTTTGAAGTCCAGTTAATACAGGTACACTTGGTTCGAAAGGGTACAATCTAGAGTGATATGTTAAATTATTTTAATAAAAAATATTGCTATTAGACTTTTGCTTATTTTTAAGAATTTGATGCTTTCGATGAATACTTTAGATATAAAAGTAGAAAATTGAGATTTTCTGTTGTTTCTGATCGTCTTTATTAATAATACACATTCAATATCCAATATTCCTACAAATTTAGAAATACTGGAAATTAAGAAATGCAGTATTAATATAAATAATAGGGTTTTAGACATCTTTGGAAGATTTTAAAAGTATAAAAGTAAATTTAATGTGATCAACGTAATACAGAGTATGAGGATGACACAATCATAAAAGCTGCTGTAGATAGCTGCACTTCTTAAGTCATTTATAATTTATAATACTTTAATTCTGTACAGTCATTTAATTTTGGATAGCTAATCCTTATGGATTTCTATTTTGTTTAAATTATTCACTTTATTTTTACTTTTAATTTAATTTTGGTAAATGACATCATATTTCTGTTAATGCAGTTTTTAATTTTAGTTTAAATTAAAAAAAAAAAAAAAGAAATTTTCAATCTAAGTGTAACAAAATGATTTTTAATTTCAATTTTAATTTTTATTTTAATATGTAATTTGATACGAATAATTTGTAAAAGTTATATTAGGCAACTGATGATGTGAATAATTTGTAAAAGAGCTCTTGCATACATAATGGAATAAGGTAAGTGTCATCCTACCTTATTTAATTATTAATGCTGTACTTAGGTTAATCAGAAATATACGAGATGTGATCAAAAAATATGGTGAATGAATTTTTATAGCAGCAATTACTTACGCTGCATGTATTTCAAATAGTATGTCTCATACCCTCATGTGTTGAGACAGGCAGTGACAAGTTTGAACACGTTCCGGCTTGTCAGTCTGCTTCTATACCCGCTGCAGTGAGGTCGTGTTTGTAGTGTCTGTCGTGAAACATGGATCTTGAACAACACATTAACATTAAGTTTTGTTTCAAGTTGAAAAAAGTCCCAAAGAAGCTTACGAAATGTTAAAATCAGTGTTTGGTGATAATGTGATAACTTTGAAGACTGTTTGTTTACAAGTGGTATGAGCGATTTAAAAGTGGAAATGAGTCAGTTAAGGACGAGGAATGGTTGGAACGTCCTTCAATCTCAAAAACAGATGAAAATATGGAAAAAGTAGCCAAACTTGTTCGTTCAAACAGGCGAATGACTATTCGAGAGCTTACTGAAGAACTTAACGTCTTACAAGGGGGTACTGGAATGTTTGCGAAACGATGTGCGAAGAAAGATACCTAAAAAATGGGCCAACATTCTTCTTCATAATGACAACGTGTTGTGCCACAAGTTGCTTTTGATTTGCGAGTTTTTGGTCTCTAAAAGTCTTTTTGTCTGTCCACATCCGCCTTACTCACCAGATTTAGCACCATGTGACTTCTGGCTCTTCCTGAAAATAAAAAAATTTCTAAAAGGGAAATGTTTTGACACCATTCCTGATATTGAGAAAGCCATGACAGAGCAGCTGAAAGCCATTCCAAAAGAAGACTTCCAGAAATGCTCCCAGTCGTGGATTCAATGGTGGGATAAGTGTATTGCTAGCCAAGGACAGTACTTTGAAGGAGATTAATTCATATTTAAGGTAACTTTTTTACTTTGTTTTCTATAACATAATTCACCGTATTTTTTTATCACACCTTGTAATATCTATATCATGAAATGACAGTTGTTTGTAATTAAACTATTATTTTAAATGTTTTTATTGTTAATAGGAAAAGGTTGGCAAAACCATATAGAAGGTCAAAAATTAAAAGCAGATGGTGACAGCTTTAGGCTAAAATTAAATACATTAGAAATATTTGAAGATTGGGCTCGTAAAGTTCAGCAAAGGAACCTAGGAGTTTCTGGTCGTATATTTGCAATTGAAATTACTCGTTCACGTACTGGTAGAGGAAATGTTTTAAAACTCAGAGTAAGTAAGGGTTATGTTTAATTTTTTTTTATGGTTTTTAAATTTATTTGTTTAAAATACTGTAGCATTCACCATTGCTTATTAATTGTAAATACATTTTCATATTGCAATTACATATTACATAAGCAATATTGCGATACATATTTATTACATATTGCAATTACATTGTAAATATATTTTTATATTTTTAACATAGATTGTTCAGAATTACTCTTTAATATGCATAGTGTATTTTCGTAAATAGGTTAAAAATTACTGATAATTCCCATGTACTGATCTACACAGAATCAAACTTTCTACATCTTTTAAGGAAGTCCCGTTTATGAATTATGTTTATAAATTGTTGCACTGCTTTTCATTTTCATATTGTCTTTTATATTTCATACAAAACTGTTGCAAAAGCTGTTATTTCAGAACTTTTTTGTTCATTTGTAGTATGGGCTAATTTTTATTCATGTTAAATTGAGACAAGTACAAGAAAATTGTTAAGTGGCAACAAGTTTTTATCAATTATATATAAAAACTACATATATAAATAAGTTACGAAAGTTAGTTGTAGATTCTGTGTAAAGCTGGCCTCCGTGGCTGAGTGGTAGCATGTCGGCCTTTCATCCGAAGGTCCCGGGTTTGAATCCCGGTCAGGCATGGCATTTTTCACACATGCTAAAATTCATTATCTCATCCTCTAAAGATATACCTTAACGGTGGTTCTGGAGGTTAAAAAAAAAAAAAAAAATATGTTTAAAAACTCACAAGGACAAGATATTTCCAGTTCATTAAACTGTTCCCAGTTAAAAAATTTCCTAGTTGTTATGGGAAATCACTTTATGATAGTTCCCTAAGAATTGTTATCTGGGATAATTATCGCCTAAGGAGGTCATTTTTTAACATTTCATTAGGTTCTTTGTCTATTCTGTTGAATTTATGAATACTTTGGTTTTAAGTTGACATGTGTTTGGTATTCTACAGTCTGTTCAGTTATAATGTTTAGAGCACTTTAATTATGTATATTTTATTTTACAATTATATGTTTCTACATGTTCTTATCAAGGGTTTTCCTTCTGTGTTGATATTTTAAGACAATTATGTGTTTATCTGCTCTACTCTTGCTTATAAAAAAACATTGTCTGTTATTTGTATAAGAGGTCAAACAAGTACTGCCATTATTTTGAAACTGTTGATCATCCCAATCCCCGTAGAGGAAGACGTTGTGATGTTTTGGTCACCATACCACCCCTCCCATTCCTAGCCCTGATGGGCTTTAGCAGGAGCAATCTTCTTGATCCTCAAACTGATTACATATCACAGTTATCAACCTGGCCTCTTTTGGGATACCAATGCTAATGCCTCGGTAGACATTTACATCAGTGAATTTTGACTCAGCCTTTGTCTTCGCTTTAGGCTTCTTTTGGATGACTCTCTTTTGTCCTACTCATTGCCCCTGAACTAGCTAACCAAGTTCGTGGAAGCACAAACCCACACCTAGTTCTCTATTTTAGACAAGCTATGTGCAAGTGCAAATGTCTCATTTGTTGTCGATAGTTAATTAATAAGCACACCAAGAAAGTGTTATCACAATAACAGTAATTTAGACCTAGTTCCCTTATTGATCAAATTAAACTTAATTTAAATTTACCCAATTAAACTCATCACCGTTTGATATTTACTTTATCACGTCATCTACTCTCATCAAGATGGACCTACACCCTACCACTTCATGGCTGCATGGATCACCATGCCCTCAGTAGTGCAGTCCCCATCCTGTCAACAGCAATTATAAGCTTAGACTGTCCTCATCTGGATGGTGCTATACCTCATGAAACTGTTGGCCAGCAAGGAAGATTTAAGACACAGGACCAGGATAGTCACTTAGTGCAGGGCCCACTATCTGGGCCACTATCTGGGCTATACCCCTGTATAGCCCAGACCCTGAAAAACAGTTTATTATCCCCTATAATCAAACTGTTTTCAGCTGAAGATTGTGAGAAGATGTGCTGTTGTGGTAGCGTATGGTGGGTAAGCATTGTTTTGAATCAACATAATATCCTGAGTAAGCAAGCCACATTGCTTGTTCTGGATTGCATGATGCAGTTTTGTTAGTATTGCACTGCAGACATCTCTACTGATTATAAAGCCTTGATGCAAGGAGTTGACAAGCAATACAACTTTATTGTCTCGTTGCACAAGTGATCTTCCAAACTGGTATTTTGTCTTTCTGTGCAGTGAAATTTGTATTCTAATTCTTTCAGACATTATGTATGTCATTGTGTTAAGGTGAACATATGACTCGACAAGTCAACATCTTGTTCTCTTTTTTACCATAAGCATGGTAGGTACCCAGTGATTATGTGACCCAGTACTGTCCAGCAGGCTCATAATTTTTGATAATTCAATATTTTGTGTGAATGTAAAATTTCAGGAAAATGCATGGAAAAGATGAGTGGTGAGTCTGTTCTCTTTGTTTTATTAATTGCACACTTTTTTGTCAGAAATCAAAGATGATACGCCTGCTCCATTCACCTTTGTGTGTTATCTCATCCTTTATTTAACAATTCCACCCATAAATCACTGATTGCATTTTTTCCATAAATGCCACAAATCTGACTGAATTTTCAATCGTTTTAATGTTCCTTGCACTCGAAATGGATTACAGACCAAAAGAAACTTACAGGAGCTAGACAGCTGAATACTAGATCGTGGGTACCAGTGTTCTTTGGTGGTTGGGTTTCAATTAAGCACGTTCTCAGGAACGGTCGACCTGACATTACAAGACCACTCTTCATTACATTCATACATATCATCCTTATTCATCCACTGAAGCAAAATACCTTATGGTGGTTCCAGAGGCTAAACAGAAAAAGAGAAGGGCTAGATAACTGAATAAAGAATGGCATCAATCATCTTCTCATATATTAGTCGACTCAGTACACAAGCATAAAATTGTGATTATAGCACTGCAGTGCCACTGTTTAGAAATATGACTTACTTAATTGTTATTAATATTTGTTTACATATTTAATTTCTAATTTTAGGTAAACTTTCTACCAGAGATAATTACACTATCAAAAGAAGTTCGTAATTTAAAAAATCTTGGGTTCCGTGTTCCACTTGCTATTGTTAACAAGGCTCACCAGGCTAATCAGTTGTATCCATTTGCTATATCGTTAATAGAAAGTGTACGAACTTATGAACGAACTCTAGAAAAGGTATGTATGGTTTATTTTTGTGATTAGCGATGTATTTGTTTTCTTGGTTAATTTTTTTAAATTTGTTTTTTTTTACAGAGTTTTTTGCATAATTAGAAATTATATAGTTTTATTTTGCATATGGTTTCATTCATGATTATCATGATTGTTTTTCCAAAGTTTGTTTTAACTTGTATGTGTTTGACTATTCTTTTTAAGTAACTATAGTTTGGAATTTTAAAACTGAATGATTTAAATAAGGACCGTGCCATATATTTTTTTTTATTGAGATTTTCATGAATGTCATGTACTTTGTTTTTGATTAAAATAATCTTTTATTTGACATTTTTATTTATTTACACTAATCTCTTTGTATTCTACTTGTTATTTCAGTAGTATTATTCTAAATTTGTGTGTGTGCGTGTGTGTGTTTGCCGATGTTACTTTTCTTTATATTTTCAGTCACAAAACACTCTTATTTATACTTGTTGATTTTTAAATTAAACGAATTATTTATCACTTATTCATTAGAAATGTTTTACAGAAGTTTGTGAATGCTGAGGTAAGAAAATATAGTCTTAATTTTAATCTTAAATGTTATCTGTGTTACTGTAATCTTATATGATTTATTTAAAAATTTAAATATGATTTGAACTTGTTTAAGATTGATATCGGTTAATGAATTCAGTTGCATTACATGGCTATTGCATAGTACTGTAGTCCGTTACGAGTATATGGCCAAGAGTGTTATGATAATGGTCAGGTCATTTTCTCTTTTAGTAGAAAAAAACTTTATGAATAATATGTTCACCTATTAGCTAGATTAAAATTTAATCATTTTTAAAATCAACTTTAGAAAAAAAGGTGAAGATTCTCAGTTATAAAGGACCAACAGGGATTTTTTTTTAAGCATTATTCTGTAGCAAATGGATCGAGTTATGTGGTTTCTTTTATTTCATCGAGGAAGTATTTTTCACTTTTCCATCATATCATTATTTGATTATTATAGCATTGCGATAAGTATCTTAATATCATTTTAGCATTTAGCAAGTGGATATTCAAGAAAATTAGTTGGAATACGTATGATCAAAAAAACAAAAAAAAAATTTCAAATTTTCCAATCATACCCTGTTCTGATTAGCGGTTACTTTATTGTGTTTAAATGTATTCCTTATCAGGTTTTTATCAAGATGAAAAATTAGTTATCTTTCTGTTTCTTGTAGCCAGCTTTTTTTTTTATCTTATGGTAGTGATTTTTATATACATTTTTGATTAATTTTTCTATAATCGTTATACTTTTCCCTTTAGAATTATACGAGGTTGGTCTGAAAAGTTTCCGACCTCAACATGAAGATAGCAGCACTCGTCGGTGGCAGCACTCGAATATCGTAGTTCATCTGTTGACAGTTACTCACCAAAGTTTCAGCCATTTTGGACGCGCAGTTGTTACGTAATCGTCGTTTGAGTAAGTTGATGTGAGTATTTTTATGAAAATGGACAAAATCGAGTATCGAGCTGTCAATTAAATATTTGTTTTTGAAAGGCAATACGCCTACGCAAATCAAAGATGAGTTGGATTCTGTATATGGGGACTCTGCACCATCATT